>JBBPBX010048423.1:0-25757 GCA_038048925.1 Garcialebias charrua | reverse complement strand
AATTCATATAACAAACTCATATAATTTCCATAACTTAGTTTCAACCATCAATAAACTCTTCGTACAACCAACTCACTTGATTCCCAAGAAAAGAACAACTAAATTTACAATTTTTAATTTTATATTATATATTTTATATATTTTATACCTTCTGCATCACATACAACATTTAAATTCCAACACATATCTGTTTGACCTCCATCCGGAGATGGATGAGAGCGGCCGCGCAGAAGAACATGAATGTGTTTGGAAATGCTGCAGCTTGCATACTCTTCCCTCTTCCGGACGACTGTGCTACATAATCACGTTGTATTATTACGGTGCAATGTTAATAAATAAATCTCTTATCTCTCTTATTTAAATGTATAATTTTAACCGATTAAGCTTAATCAGTCTTTTGAAAGCAGTCATTGAATCAATCACTTTAATGTCTGATTCCAATTCATTCCATAACCCTATTCCTCTAACTAAGGTAGATTTTCCCCGTGAACTAGTCCTAAAATATAGCTTAACAAAAAGATTCATCCCTTTAAGATTATAACTACTCATTCTTCTAACAAAGTATTTTTGAATATTTGAAGGAAGTGCATTATTTTGTGCTTTGTACAAAACTAACAAGATATTATAATCAACTAAATCATAAAACTTCAGCAGTTTCATTTGATAAAACAAAATGCTTGATGGATGATGGAAATTCTTTCTGGTGATAATTCTAATAACTCTCTTCTGTAATATAAAAATAGGCATTGTAACTGATTTACACGCTGTACCCCAGACGTTAACACCATAAATTAAGTGTGGCACAAATAATGTATTATACAGCAAATAAAGTGCTTTATCATTTAATAAATCTTTAACCCTGTAAAATATTGCAATAGACTTAGATAATTTAGTTTTAACTGAACTTATATGTTGTTTCCAGGATAATTTATCATCAATGATGATACCCAAGAACCTCACCTCATTAACTCTCTGAATCTCAGATCCATCAATTAAAAAAGGTACATCAATCGATTTATTTTTATTACTAAATATCATGTAGCTAGTTTTACCCAGATTCAACATTAATTTATTAATTTTAAACCAAGTCTGAATTTTATCAAGTTCTGTCATCAATTTCAAAGTTAGTTCGATATTGTCACCACTACAGAAAAAAGGGCATCAGCAAAAAGAATGCACTTCAGGAGTCCTGAGACCTGTACCAAATTGTTTATGTATAATATAAATAATTTTATTCCTAACATCGAACCCTGAGGAACTCCACATGTAATAGTGTTGAGCTCAGATTTCACCTCATCCATTTGCACAAACTGTTTCCTATCACTCAAATAACTACAAACCCATTTCAATGCCAGTCCTCTAATACCATATCCATGTAACTTGTCAAGGAGTATATCATGATCAACTGTATCAAACGCCTTTTTTAAATCAACAAAAACACCCACACCATACTGTTTATGATCCACTGCTGTAGTTATTAATTCCATTAACTCCATCAGAGCCATGGATGTTGAATTCCCTGTTCTGAATCCATATTGATTATCTGTGAGAATATTAAATTTTTCAACAAATTGATCCAACCTGATAACAAACAGTTTCTCCAATATCTTTGAAAATTGTGGCAGTAATGGTATTGGTCTGTAATTATTGAACTCTGATTTAGCACCACTTTTAAAAAGAGGTAACACCTTAGCCACTTTCATGCGATCAGGAAATACTCCGGACGAGTATCTCCTGATCATTTCCAGAAGTTACTACGTATCCAGAGAGCTCTACCCCTCCAGAAAGCTCGTCATCTCCAGAGGGCTTGTTGTCTCCAGAGGGCTCATCATCCCCTGCACCTCCTGAGGGTCCGGCATCTCCAGTGTCAATGGCGTCTTCGGTGGCCTCAATGTCCACAGTGGGTCCCGGTTCCGGCGACGCCTCGATGTTCACAGTGGGTCCCGGTTCGCCGATGCCTCGACGTCTCCTTTGATGGGTTCCATGTCTCCAGAGGCCCCTCAACTCTTCACCTACTGCAGTTCTCAAGGACTTCATGTCATCTGCAGCAGAGCCCAAAGCCTCCACGCTGCATGCAGCCCCCGAGATGGATCCTGTGCCGCATGTAATGGCTTGTCAGCCCTCCACATCACTTGCTGCAAAGGCTTCACAGCTCTTCTTGCACAGAGAGAACATGCAAACTCCACCCAGAAAGGCCCCTGGATTGGGATTTGAACTGGCAACCTTCTCGCTGAGAGACAGCTACTCTACCAGTTGTGTTACCGTGCTGCCCAACAGCTGCTTCAATTAATTAAAATATCACATATTCAAAGGTGACAATTTGATGCCCACATTAAAATTAAATGACTGATCAATTAATGTTTGTGACAAAGGATTTACTGATGATAACAAAGATTCCTTCAAGAAACCTCCCAGTATAAATCATAAAACCAGTATGACTTCTGGTCATTCTAAATTTGTCAAATGGCCTAAATATCCTAAAGTGAAGGAGAATCATTTAAAAATAATAAATAAGATTTATCCTGTAGGCATGTTGCTTTAAAGAAGATTTAAATTTGATGTTGATTTGTTGCCTGTTGTAAATCAGAAGATGAATCCATCAAGCATTTTTTTTTCATGTCAATACAAAGTCTTTGGTCAAACATCAGAAACTGGATTAATATAAAACTTAACATTCCTTCTTTTGATGCTGATGTCATTTTACTTCATGTGGATAAATGAAGCTCAGCTTTCTCTGATGCCATAAATTTACTGTACAGGTAGTCCCCGATTTACGAGCGAGATCCGTTACAACGAGGCGCTCGTAAACCGGAAATCTCGTAATTTGGAACGGTTGCCATGTCTCTCGTAAGTCCGAAATTTCGCTCGTAAATTGGAACGGTTTCGCTAGCGCGACTACAAACACTCTATTTTCATCAAAAAACTGCTTATGAGTGCATAAAAATGATCGGAAACGTGTGTCCATATGTTTATCTAACTAACTGTGGTGAAAAAACACATGAAAACTCAGTATTTTTTGCGTTTTTTCCAAAAATTCGCCAGCTCGTAAGTCTGGAACCTCGTAGATCAGAGCGCTCGTAATTCGGGGACTACCTGTAGTCTGACTTATACAAAGTACCACATTCACTGTGGGGATAGTAAGTCCTCCTTCCTGTTTTATGAATGATTTTCAAGGTCCACTGACATGATTTTTTTTACTATTCATAAAATTGCTCAAAATATATATATTTTATCATTTAAATATGTTCGTTTTTGCAAACAAAATGATAAATCACTTTAANGTCCACTGACATGATTTTTTTACTATTCATAAAATTGCTCAAAATATATATATTTTATCATTTAAATATGTTCGTTTTTGCAAACAAAATGATAAATCACTTTAATTTTGCTTTAAAAGTGATTTTGAACTTCAAGCCGTGTTTAATCATGGGAAATCCCATTACACACGAACGCACCATCTGTGATGTCACACCGGGCAGAGCTCTGGGCTTGTCACAGTGCGCAGGTATGAGCATCTCGACATGAAGGAAGTCTGATACAGCATCAGACCTAAATTAGATCCTGTTGTTTCTTGTTCCATCACCCAAACAATTTTCTGCTTCCCAAAATGAAGACAAATAGCTCAAATCTTCACATAGATTGATAAATTCGTCCAGTTTTAAATTGTCCGCTATTAAAGACACCACAGCCCTCTGCCCAGTGTGACATCACATATGGTGCGTTCGAGTGTAATCGGATTTCCCATGATTAAACACGGCTTGAAGTTCAAAATCACTTTTAAAGCAAAATTAAAGTGATTTATCATTTTGTTTGCAAAAACAAACATATTTAAATGATAAAATATATATATTTTGAGCAATTTTATGAATAGTAAAAAACTTCATGTCAGTGGACCTTTAAGTCCTACTATGATAATAAAAAAACTGCAAAACTGCTAGAATCATCTCACAACAGATAAAACTTATTGTTTTAATTAAAACAATAAGTTTCTCAAGAAAAAAGAGGGGCTTTTTCAGCAGGTAAGGGGCATTTACCTTCAGAACAAATTGAGGTCGTCGATTGGTCAGTTACTGACACGCCTTCTGGGTTGATTGACAGGTCACACCGTAGAGGATCTGACTTTTTTTTTTAAAACACAAGAGCTGCAGCGGTCACACGCGCTGGGAGGAGGCGGGGCTAGAAGTGCAGCAGTCTCTGTGTAGCACATGCTCCAAGTGAAGAAGGAGATGACCAGATATTTTGTTTGTTCCCTCACTGCCCTGGGCCCCTTGGAGATTGTGGGCCCCTGGGCACTTGCCCACTTGCCCATATGGTTAATCCAGCCTGGAGTCAGAGGAGTTCTATTAAATTGTTTCCCCACCAAGCAGTAAACACATTAAGTGGACCAACCAGTTTGCTAGAGACAAGATGGTTTCTTGAACCACTTGAAGTCACTTCTTTCTGCTACAGATTTACTCTTCTTTCTGCTACCTTTCATTTTTTTTACATTGTGTACGTATCATTAATGGGATTGTCTTGTATTGTGTTTCTTTTGTAAAAAAATTTAACAAATTTAATAAACATAAACATAAACTTTTCTGTGGCTGCCTGCCTGTAAGGAGTCGATGAGGGACAGGACAGCCCCCAGAAACCATCTTGGCTCCAGCAAACTGGTTGGTCCACTTAAGGTATTTACTGATTGGCGGGGAAACAGTTTGCTGGAACTCCTCTGACTGATGAAGTCCTCTGGATGGAGGGTGAAACCTTTCTATAAAAAAAATAAACTGTGCAGATGACCCAACTGAGAATTATTGGATTTGGTACCTGGATTATTGAGCATGAACTTTCTTGGTCATCATTAACTTCACACAGACTCTTCCACTGGTACATTTTCATCTTTAAATCACTTCTTGGTCTACTGCCTTCGTACATCTCCTCCTACATGTCTCTGTGTGAGTGCAGCTACAGTGTGTGCTCTCGGGACATGTTTACCTGCAGTGTTCCCTCAGTGAGGACTGAACTTGACAAAAGGGCCTTCTCCTACTCTGCTCCTGTTTCCTGGAATATCTTACAAAAAGATCTGAAGATCTCAATCTTGACCTCTCTAAGTGACTTCAAACATCTGTTAAGTTCCTGGAAAAACCAACGCAGACATGTTCCTGGTTTAATTTTCTAAACAGTCTTACAACCTAGATGTTTTTTAGCTACTTTTCCTTGCAATTATCCTTTTATTTTCACTTATTTAAAAAAAATGAATTTGTATGCATCTTTTCATTGTCTGTAGCCGTGTTTCCATCAAGGTTTCTAGCTGCGCAATTTGAAATAGCGCAGCAGAAAAGCTTAATGGAAACGGCAAATTGCGAGGTTACTTCCTGAATTACGCTAAAAAGTTTATACGCTCGCTTGAGGTGGTTTTTGGGATCTGCGAAAATGAGCAGATGCGCAAAACGACAGATGGAAACACATTTGCCGACTCGTGCTGCCGTAGCGAACATTCACGTCACGTGACTGATCAGCTGTTTCCGCTCCGGACAACATGTAACATCGCTAAAACTAGTTGGCATGACAGAATAAATACAACTCGCCCGATAGCAACACGTACCTGAAATATTCTCTCCATTTTGACGAGATGTGTGGCCGGGTTCTGTTTTCAACCGCTACTTCCTGTTTACTGTAGACATGCGCAGTGCTGACGTCTGACGTAATGACGCTGTGCGCGGCTTGGAAGAAGCGCTTCAAGCCAGTAGATGGAAACACTTCTGATCTGCATTAATTTGTATTTACATATTTGCGAGGTAGCTCAAAATTCGAAATGAAAATGGATGGAAACACAGTCAGTGTTGTCTAGGGGTTGAACGAGTACATAATTTTTAACCTCGACATTAACATAAAAAAACTCGAACGACGCTCGAGTAGCCGATGACGTCACAGTGTCTTATGATGCAAAATAAATAAATAAATATAAATGCATAAAAACCGTCTTTACAAAAAGAAAAAAAAGACCAACAAAACATTGGGAGCATTTATTATGCTCCTATCATTTATCATACTGCAGATAAGTCACAGGAAAAACAAAAGTATTAGTTATTATTATTAATTTTAAAAGTGAAAGTATACCGTGCGGCGCTGAAACCGAAACTGAAAAACAAATGGGGCAACACCGCACCACAGCCTGAAGTGCTGTGCAATTTAGGTTTACTTTTAGAGATTAATGTGTTTATAGGTTTTTTTAATAGGTCTAGAGAGATTAATATGTTGCTTTTGTTTGTGAAACGAGAGAGGAAGCTGCCGTGTTATATATGTGGCCTGCAATGCAACACCGCCACCTGCTGCCAGTCACAATCTACGGTGGTCAGAGAACAGAAAATCAACAGGAAATAGCGCATTTTATAAATTAAAAACTGTTTTACCTTTTTGACAAGACTGCCTGCTCCATTTACATCCGTGCGCACAAAGGAATCCATTTTGTGGCGTCTACTAAAAGCTAAAAGCTACCTCGCGCGCTGTGAAATGTGATGTGATGACGTCACTACGGGTACTCGAGGTGGACAAAAAAGCCTCGATAGAAGTCAAAGCACTCGATCTCTCGAAAACTCGGGTATTCTGTTAATGCACTAGTGTTGTCATCAGTTTTTGTTGAAACCAGGTCCATCCATCCATCCATCCATTTTCTTCCGCTTATCCGGGGTCGGGTCGCGGGGGTAGCAGCCTAAGTAGGGAGGCCCAGACTTCCCTCTCCCCAGCCACTTGGAGCAGCTCCTCTGGGGGAATCCCAAGGCGTTCCCAGGCCAGCCGAGAAACATAGTCCCTCCAGCGTGTCCTGGGTCTTCCTCTGGGTCTCCTCCCGGTGGGACATGCCCGGAACACCTCACCAGGGAGGCGTCCAGGAGGCATCCTAACCAGATGCCCGAGCCACCTCAACTGGCTCCTCTCGATGTGGAGAAGCAGCGGCTCTACTCCGAGTCCCTCCCGGATGACTGAGCTTCTCACCCTATCTCTAAGGGAGAGTCCAGACACCCTGCGGAGAAAACTCATTTCAGCCGCTTGTATCCGAGATCTTGTTCTTTCGGTCACAACCCAAAGCTCATGACCATAGATGAGGGTGGGAACGTAGATCGATCGGTAAATTGAGAGCTTTGCCTTTTGACTCAGCTCTCTCTTCACCACGACAGACCGGTACAGCGCCCGCTTCACTGCGGACGCTGCACCTATCCGCCTATCGATCTCACGCTCCAGTTTTCCCTCATTCGTGAACAAGATCCCGAGATACTTAAACTCCTCCACTTGGGGCAGGACCTCCTCCCCGACCCGGAGAGGGCATGCTACCCTTTTCCGGCTCAAGACCATGGCCTCGGATTTGGAGGAACTGATCCTCATCCCGGCCGCATCACACTCGGCTGCAAACCGCTCCAGCGAAAGCTGTAGATCACGATCTGATGAAGCCAATAGGACCACATCATCTGCAAAAAACAGAGAAGCGATTCTAAGGCCACCAAAACGGATCCTCTCAACACCTTGGCTGCGCCTAGAAATTCTGTCCATAAAAGTTATGAACAGAATCGGTGACAAAGGGCAACCTTGGCGGAGTCCAACTCTCACCGGAAACGAGCCTGACTTACTGCCGGCAATGCGGACCAAGCTCTGACACCGGTCGTACAGGGACCTAACAGCCCTTATCAAAGGGCCTGGTACCCCATACTCCCGGAGTACCCCCCACAGAACCCCCCGAGGGACGCGGTCGAATGCCTTTTCCAAGTCCACAAAGCACATGTAAACTGGTTGGGCAAACTCCCACGTACCCTCCAGGACCCTGCTGAGGGTGTAGAGCTGGTCCAGTGTTCCACGACCAGACGAAAACCACACTGCTCCTCCTGAATCCGAGGTTCGACTATCCGACGGACCCTCCTCTCCAGAACCCCTGAATAGACCTTACCAGGGAGGCTTAAGAGTGTGATCCCCTATAGTTGGAACACACCCTACGGTCCCCCTTTTTGAATAGGGGAACCACCACCCCAGTCTGCCAATCCAAGGGAACTGCCCCCGATGTCCACGCGATATTGCAGAGTCGCGTAAGCCAACACAACCCCACAACATCCAGAGCCCTAAGGAACTCCGGGCGAATCTCATCCACCCCTGGAGCCCTGCCACCGCGGAGCTTTTTAACCACCTCGGTGACCTCAGCACCAGAGATTGGAGAGCCCGACCCAAAGTCCCCAGGCTCTGCTTCCTCAGTGGAAGATGTGCCAGTAGGATTGAGGAGGTCTTCGAAGTATTCCGCCCACCGACTCACAACATCCCGAGTTGAGGTCAACAGCACGCCATCCCCACCATAAATGGTGTTGGTCGCGTACCGCTTTCCCCCCCTGAGATGCCGGATGGTGGACCAGAATCGCCTCGAAGCCGTACGGAAGTCATTCTCCATGGCCTCTCCAAACTCCTCCCATGCCTGAGTTTTTGCCTCAGCAACCACCTGAGCCGCATGCCGTTTGGACTGCCGGTACCTATCAGCTGCTTCCGGGGTCCCACAGGCCAAAAAGGCCCAATAGGACTCCTTCTTCTGACAGCATCCCTCACCACCGGTATCCACCACCGGGTTCGAGGGTTGCCACCACGACAGGCACCAACAACCTTGCGGCCACAGCTCAATAAGCTGCCTCGACAATAGAGGCGCGGAACATGGCCCACTCGGACTCAATGTCCCCCGCCTCCCTCGGAACGTGTTCAAAGCTCTCCCGGAGGTGGGAGTTAAAGCTCCGTCTTACGGGAGACTCTGCCAGACGTTCCCAGCAGACCCTCACAATACGTTTGGGTCTGCCAGGTCTGACCGGCATCCTCCCCCACCATCGGAGCCAACTCACCACCAGGTAGTGGTCAGTTGACAGCTCCGCCCCTCTCTTCACCCGAGTGTCCAGGACATGCGGCCGCAGATCAGATGAGACGACAACAAAGTCGATCATTGAACTACGACCTAGGGTGTCCTGGTGCCAAGAGCACATATGGACACCCTTATGCCTGAACATGGTGTTCGTTATGGACAATCCATGACGAGCACAGAAGTCCAACAACAGAACACCACTCGGGTTCAGATCAGGGGGGCCGTTCCTCCCAACCACACCCCTCCAGGTCTCACTGTCATTGCCCACGTGAGCGTTGAAGTCCCCCAGCAGAACAAGGGAGTCCCCAGGAGGCGCACTCTCCAATACCCCCTCCAAGGACTCCAAAAAGGGTGGGTAATCTGCGCTGCCGTTTGGCGCATAGGCACAAACAACAGTCAGAGCCCGTCCCCCCACACGTAGGCGAAGGGAGGCTACCCTCTCGTTCACCGGGGTGAACCCCAACGTACAGGCACCAAGATGGGGGGCAACAAGTATGCCCACTCCTGCTCGGCGCCTCTCACCAGGGGCAACTCCAGAGTGGAAGAGTGTCCAACCCCTCTCAAGGAAACTGGTTCCAGAGCCAGAGCCATGCGTTGAGGTGAGTCCGACTATTTCTAGCCGGAACCTCTCAACCTCACACACTAGCTCAGGCTCCTTCCCCACCAGAGAGGTGACATTCCATGTCCCAATGGCCAGCTTCTGTAGCCGAGGATCAGACCGCCAGGGTCCCCGCCCTCGGCCACCACCCATCCCACATTGCACCCGACCCCTTTGGCCCCTCCCATAGGTGGTGAGCCCATGGGAAGGGGGACCCACGTCTCCTCTTCGGGCTGTGCCCGGCCGAGCTCCATGGGTAAAAGCCCGGCCACCAGGCGCTCGCCAACGTGCCCCACCTCCGGGCCTGGCTCCAGAGTGGGGCCCCGGTGACCCGCGTCCGGGCGAGGGAACATTTTGTCCATTTATTTTACTCATCATAAGGGGTCTTTGGGCTGCACTTTGTCTGGTCCCTCACTTTTCATTCAACCTTTATTTAGTCAGGTTAATCTCATTGAGCCTCGTGGACTCATTTACAAGAGCGACCTGCTACAAACTAAAGAATGATGAACAGCAATGGTAGAATTTCCTTAAACAATAAACAATAGAAAAACATAAGAGAGAAATACAGTTTTTTTTTAAACAAAGTATCAAAAACTAGCAAAACATTATAAGATAGATGTATAAAATCAAAAACAGGAACATGTCTGCATTGGTTTTTGCCAGGATTCCAACAGATTCTTAAAACCATTTAGAGAGGTCAAGGCCGAGAGCTTTAAGTCTTTTTGTAAGATATTCCATGAAGCAGGAGCATAATAGGAGAAGGCCCTTTTTCCAAGTTCAGTCCTCACTGACGGAACACTGCAGGTGATCATGTCCTGAGAGTGCACGCTGTAGCTGCACTCACACAGAGACATGTAGGAGGAGATGTATGAGGGCAGCAGACCAAGAAGTGATTTAAAGATGAAAATGTACCAGTGGAAGAGTCTGCGTGAGGTTAATGATGTCCAGTTAACCAGTGAATACAGGGTGCAGTGGTGGGTACGATAATCACAACCAGTTATGAATCTTAGTGCACCATGATAGACCATCCAACATCTGCAGGATGCACCATGATAGACAACATCCAACATCTGCAGGATGCACCATGATAGACAACATCCAACATCTGCAGGGTGCTTGTAGGAGCATTCATGTAGAGAATGTCACTGTAATCAATGGAGGGAAGGAAAGTCACAGATACAAGGTGTTTCCTAACATTCAGTGTTAGACATGATCTGTTTCTGAAAAAGAAACCCAGTTTAACTTTCAGTTTCTTTACTAGGTTTTCCACGTGGAGTTTAAAAGAGAGATGTGAATCGATCAGGATACCCAAATATTTATAGGAATCAACAAACTCAATTGATTCCTATAAATATTTGGGTCTCTTTTAGGACCTGTCTGCCTTGGGTGACCCTACTAGGGGCATGAAGCCCCGACAGCATAGCTCCTAGGATCAATGGGACACTCAAACCCCTCCACCACGGTAAGGTGGAAACCCATTAAAAACAAAAAAAGAATTTGTATGCATCTTTTCACTGTCAGTGTTGTCATCAGTTTTTGTTGAAACCAGGTCTCTCTTGTAAATGAGTCCTCGAGGCTCATTGGGATAAACCTGAAGAAACAAAAGGTTGAATGAACTGTTTAGTCCCTGATGTTCTCCTGTTTCCTGGATTTTACTCTGTGGACCTCAAGTTCTCCTGTGCCTCCTCGGCTGCCTCCATGACCTCCTACCACTTTCCTGCCTCCTGCCTGGAACCATTGTTTGGACATTCACCTTCTTTGTTCTGAACCATTGGGTCACCTTTTCACCACAATAATCACATCTGACAGATTAGTAACCCTGCTCCTTGCTCTTCAGGGTTCCTCTCCCTCCCTGGCACATTTGATGACAATGATCACTTTAAATTAAACCCTGTAACCTTATTGGAGTCTTGGTATCTGTCCCTTTCAGTCCTTGTATCTGGGTATAGCCACAATTGTTACAGTTCGACTGCTCAGAAAGACTGGAGTCAACTGCATCCACTGGTGGAGAGCATCCTCGACAGGTATTGTTGTGCCCCTTGCTTCCAACGCCTTGGTGGAGTCAACAGATCGATAACTCTGCCCTGATGAACTGCAGCCACATGGACTACAGTAAAACAATAATGATTTCACTGACCAACTTACATTTTAAACTAGATAAAACACTAAAAAACCACTCCACACATGTCTTACTCTTATGGTGCACAATGTCAGACTCCATAAAATGATGCAATCAGACAGATTACGTGTTAGCCTGATAGCACGAGATGTTGCGGTTACCTTTTAAAATCAAGAAGATGAAAACTGATGACACACAGAAACATCAGATACAGAACAGGTATCAAAGTCTGGCATGGCTTTACCACCCAGGACGAGAGGGAGGCTCTCCAGAGAGATCAAACGTGCTTAGGAAATACTTTGGACTGAGCTTCCATCCATGGACACAACACACACACAAAGCTGTCAGAAGAACGACAGTACCGTAATTTCCGCCTGATAGCTCGATCCTTTCTATAGGTCGTTTTGTCCAATTATTGGAAATAAATTGGAAAAATCCATAAACAGGTCACACCTTTATTTAAGTCGCATCTATTATGCGTCACCGCTATGCGACGCGCCAGCGCCTCATTTGCCCTGCTGACAATGGCAGCCACAGAAGTGAGCGAGCACGAAAGGACTTTACAAGATTAACACGGTAAAAACAATTATTTGTTTGCTAAAAATTATAGCTGACATTATAGCACAAGGGTTCCTGAGCTTAACCGTTCCTTAATCAATTCACGAAATGGTCAAATCAGCTGGATTTAAATTGTTTCGCTTTGCTGTCTTCCAAACGGTCGCGTGCACTGCGAATTTTTTTAATAAATAAATCAAAATTTATCTCAAATGTCTCATACAGGTCACAGTTTGTAAATGAATACCAAGTAATTACGTTCTGTAGGTTTCAAGAAAATCTGCGGTGGTGGTTTATGAGTTATTTAGACAAATAGTAGCAGGCAAAAAACCGAAGCTAAGGCGACACATTTACGTCTATAAAACATCTATTTATTTTTATCTCAAACATCTCATAAAGCTAGTCAGTTGTAAATGTCCATACAGTGATTACTTTCTGTAAGTTTGATAAAAATCTGTCCTGTGGTTCTTGACTTATCTTGCTAACAAACACAGCTAACAGTGGTTACCTCTAGAGCAGGAGGCCGGGCAGCGACAGAGTCAGTCCGACCAGAGGAGGCTGCCGTCAGACACATGAGGTGGGAACGGTCGGTGTACCCTAGCGGACAAAAGTGGTACTGCACCATTTTTTGCCAAACGAAAAACTGTCATATCTGAGCCAAAAATTGGTCTAAAAATATGGGAAAAAATCCATAAACATGTCTCACCTCTCTATAGTTCGCAGGGCATGCAAATTAGGGAAAAATCGGTGACCTATAGTCCGAGAAATACGGTAACCTCATCAAGAACATGAGTCACCCAACTCTTTCTCTTTGAACCCTCTCACACACAACTTACAATCTGAGGAAAGAGGACAGCAAAACACAAACCGTGACTTTGCAAAAGATTTTCCCAGCCACAATGAGCCTGATGGCAAAAAGCTAGATAAGGATTTGCATGTGAAATAACAGATGTGCACAGTTCTCGCATTTGTGCAATTTTTACAATTGTGTTTTATTGGAACAACTTACAGAAAGATCTGAAACTATCAACATTCATCTCTCCTGGATCCTTTATGTCAACCGTAGTAGAAAATGTCATCAAGAAACTTGACCATTGCAGATGTTTCTAACCATTACTTATCCAATATACATGTCATTGTTGATTTTTTAACTTTATTTACCCAACCGAGGTCTGTCTGCTTGTTTTGTATATAATGTATATAGAAATCTGTCATATCCTGTTGGTTTTGAACTGTCAACATCTGTTTACTGTGATTGTAGTTTTCTTTATTTTCTTTTGATAAGTGCAAATGCCTATTGCCAATGTGACGTGTGCTGCTGACCACTTGACCAGGTCACCCTTGTAAAAGAGATCTCGATCTCAACGGGCTCTACCTGGTTAAAAAAAGGTGATTGATTGATTGATTGATTGATTGATTATTTACAGAAATATTAACATTTTACCAGTAAGTATTTAAACTTTTTTTTATGTTGCACAGACTTACTTGAGTGCTTTGCATAAAAAAAATCCCATGTGCTCGAACTGGGTGTACGTGCACAACTGGCCAATAAATGTTCTTGATTCTAAAGATCAAAAACTCTAGAAGACAATATTAAAAATATTACTTTTCTTTCTCAAATTCAGCTTTAATGCAGGATTGTAACAGCGAGTTGGAAGGAGATGTTTAAATCTGCAACTAAACATCTCTGTGTTTTAAAAGTTACGAATTATATAAAATGTCTTAAATTTGACATATATGTAATTTTGATTAACACCAATTATTCAAAAATAAATTAAACACAGAAAATCTGTAGGACTGAAAAATATTACCGGTAATAACTGAAAATGAGCTGCTGATTTGATGAATTATTTTTTACATAGTATAATTAATATTAAAAAACATTAGTCAGTCAAAGAGTGTAAAGTTACAGCATGTTCACTGCTAACATTAGGTTTTATTCTTCATATAGAATCTGGTACTTTTACGTGCCGGAAACTTCAAATCAATTGCAAACATCAGAACTTTAATCAGCAAAGACTAAACGTTGCTCAGAGTTCCCTTTTTATCTAAAGTCTCCACGCAGTGCATGTAGGTGTGCACACATCTTTCCTGACAGACCTGCCCCACACCATGCAAGCCCCCGTTTTCCAGCCAATTCAAACCAGTCTGGTCAAAGACGTCATGCTGCCTGACGATGCTGAACCCTGAACTTACGTCACTCACTTGGGGTGCCAAAGTCACAACTTTCACAACAAGCTGCAAGAGGACAAGAGAGCACTATTACAACAATCTGATTGACCTGAATCAAACCTGAATGATCTGAATCACAGCATACATCAAAAATAAAAATGTAAAAAGTGGAAATATATTTCATTCATTCAGCCTTTATTTAATCAAGTTAGTCCCATTGAGCTTCGGGGACTCATTCAAAGAGAAACCTGAAAAAATATTAAAAATAAACTTTGTGTTGCATTCACAGTCCTGCATGAAATGATTTTCTTTACCATTAGCTTTGACTTCCTTGGCATAAAAAACATGTTTAAGAGCATTAATGAGCCCAGAGGTTCCAGTTTCTCACTCTGAGGTCCAAACAGGCATCGTCATCCAGCTGACGGCCGGAGGGAACCGGTTACATGAAGCAAAGTTTTGTCCTGCTGCTGCTCAATGATTAACTGACAGCCTGTTACACACTATCTCTGTCTTATCAACAGGGTCATGAGCACACCTCGTCACCCCCTCTCCCCCTTCTGGAGGGACATCCCAGGGTATAAAAGAGCAAACCTTGTCCAGAGCAGACCAAGAGTCCTCAGCCTGACTGAGAGCAGCCAACAGAGACACCTCAGCTGATGAGGACAGACTTACAGTCATCGCTCCAAAAGGCTCCTGAAGGTAACACGAAACTCTTTGTTTTGTAGCTTTTCTCTTCAAAATGTTCACTCTTTACAGTTTCATCTTTTTATTTTGTCACTTTCTTACTTCTCTCTTCCCACCGTCTTCATTTGTCTTCACTCCAGACGTTCAGACTTCATCTCTTTTCTTTCCAAGTCTACCAACAACCTCCAGAGTCTCCTTCACCATGCCTCCTCAAATCCAGTCCCAGAACCAGAGGGGTCCCAGGCTCCTGCAGGGCGACCTCGGTTCCCTCAGTCCAGCGGTTCGGGAGTTTGTGGAGTCCAACGTGGCCCTGTGCCAGCCTGAGTCGGTCCACATCTGCGACGGCTCCGATCAAGAGAACCGAGCAATCCTGACCCAGTTGGAAGAACAGGGAATGATCAAAAAGCTCAGCAAATATGAGAACTGGTAAGCTGCTTTTAGGACTGTTTTAGTGCTTTATGGACCGGCGGGGTAGAAATAGGACATTTTCTTAAAGTTCTAATGACTTTGTTCATCCAATAGTATAATTTATAGAGTTCTGAACAGATGAACAACTCATCTGAAAACATAATTAAAATAGTTTTATGATTATGTATCCTGTCCAAATGTCTTCTTCTCCTCATTCCTCTCATTCCTCCTCCTGCAGCTGGTTAGCCAGAACCGACCCAAGAGATGTGGCCCGGGTAGAGAGCAAGACAGTGATTGTTACCAGGACCCAGAGGGAAACCGTGCCCACTCCACTAGAAGCTGGAGTCAGCCAGCTGGGGCGCTGGATGTCCCCAGAAGAGTTTGACAAAGCCATGGCTCAGCGGTTCCCCGGCTGCATGAAAGGTACCACAGAGACGTGTGTAAAAGAGATTATATGACGAAACGAGAAGACAGAGGGAAAGAAAAGCATTCCTTGATTTTCTGACATGAATTGTCTCATTTCTCTGTCCTCAGGTCGCACCATGTATGTGATTCCTTTCAGCATGGGTCCTGTGGGTTCCCCCCTGTCTAAGATTGGTGTGGAGCTGACGGACTCTCCCTACGTGGTGGCCAGTATGAGAGTGATGACCCGTATGGGGACGTCTGTGCTGTCCGCTCTGGGAAATGGAGAGTTTGTCCGCTGTTTACACTCCGTCGGCTGTCCTCTCCCAGTCAAACGTATGTCCAGAACCACATCAACAAAAATACCTGCAAGCTCTTGTGTTACTCTTTACATGTTTTTAAATCATTTATTAAAATACAAACTGTCTGATTGTTCTCTCAGAGCCTCTGGTGAATAACTGGCCCTGCAACCCTGAGCAGACGTTGATCGCCCACATCCCGGACCGCAGACAGATCATCTCATTCGGCAGTGGTTACGGAGGAAACTCTCTGCTGGGAAAGAAGTGCTTCGCACTGCGCATCGCCTCACGCATCGCTAAGGAGGAGGGCTGGCTGGCTGAGCATATGCTGGTAAGAACAGAAGAAGAAACAAAACACCCAGAAACAGTGTCTCATTTATGAGTATCTCAAACAAGTTAAGTGTTCTGTTGAAAACTGAACTTTTGTCTTGTTCAGATCCTGGGTGTCACCAATCCTGCAGGGGAGAAGAAGTACATGGCAGCAGCCTTTCCCAGTGCCTGTGGCAAAACCAACCTGGCCATGCTCTGCCCAACGCTGCCTGGCTGGAAGGTGGAGTGTGTAGGAGACGACATCGCCTGGATGAAGTTTGACAACCAAGGTGAGGGACTTTTCAAAGGCCAACAAGTGACCTTTAATGGCAATGAAACTAAATAAAACATGGAGAAGTGGTCAAACTAACCATGTTTTTTGCTTTTGGTCTTTTCTTAGGCAACTTGCGTGCTATCAACCCTGAAAATGGCTTTTTTGGCGTTGCACCTGGAACATCAGTCAAAACAAACCCCAACGCGATGGCCACCATTGTTAAGAACACCATCTTCACAAATGTTGCAGAGACCAGCGATGGTGGTGTGTACTGGGAGGGAATTGACCAAGAACTGCCTGAGGGAGTAACGCTCACATCCTGGAAAAACCAGCCCTGGAGT
Source organism: Garcialebias charrua (assembly GCA_038048925.1). Lineage (NCBI taxonomy): Eukaryota > Metazoa > Chordata > Actinopteri > Cyprinodontiformes > Rivulidae > Garcialebias > Garcialebias charrua. Next base: position 8,739 of record JBBPBX010048423.1, on the reverse strand, counting down.
TCAGAGAAAGGCAAGAAGCTTCATGTTTATTGTCTACTTATTATTTACTGACCATCTGTTTCAGAGTGCATGCATATGTCAAAGTGTGAAAAGTTAAACCATCGCCTGTTCTTTCTCTGTTTGAAGGAGAACCTTGCGCTCATCCCAACTCTCGTTTCTGCACGCCGGCCGGTCAGTGTCCCATCATCGACCCGCAGTGGGAATCGCCAGAGGGAGTCCCCATTGAGGCCATCATTTTTGGAGGCCGCAGGCCAGAAGGTGAGGCTAACTGGGATTTTGACCGCTTGTGAAAAAATAGGCATTGGGTTTGTGTCCTTCATAAAAGCACTTCTTCTATTTAGGTTTTCTTAAATTGAACATTAAGCTTCCTTCTTCTCTTTTCCCATTTAAACAGAGTAAATTCACAATATTGTGGTGTCTGAAATGTGTCGCTGCAATCCTTGACTTCAATGACCCTTTTCATCAAAGACAAAACATGACTTGATGAAATGGACCAAACAACAATGAAGTATTCAACCTGTTTGTCCCTGCAGGTGTCCCTTTGGTGTACGAAGCCTTCGACTGGCAGCATGGTGTGTTTGTTGGAGCAGCCATGAGGTCAGAGGCGACTGCAGCAGCTGAACACAAAGGTCAGAGTCTGAGCACACTCATCTACTTGTGTTCTTTGTTTGGTACAGAGGCCATCAGAGGTCAACATTCACTCATCGTCTCTCATTCCTTCTTTATCCAGGAAAAGTAATCATGCACGATCCCTTCGCCATGCGCCCGTTTTTTGGCTATAACTTCGGTCAGTACCTCTCCCACTGGCTGAGCATGGTCGAGCGCCCTGGAGCCAAGCTTCCCAAAATCTTCCACGTCAACTGGTTCCGCAAGAGCCCCACTGCTGGCTTCCTCTGGCCTGGTTTTGGTGACAACATCCGAGTTCTGGACTGGATGTTCAGGCGTATTGATGGCGAGACCAGCGCTGTGCCATCCGTGGTGGGCTACCTGCCCAGCCACGACTCCCTGAACCTCCAGGGCCTGCAAGGGAAGGTGAACCTGAACGAGCTGTTCTCCTTGGATCAGGAGTTCTGGCAGAGGGAAGTGGACGAGGTGAGAAAGTACTTCACCACGCAGGTGAACGATGACCTGCCAAACGAGGTGGGCCGGCAGCTGGAGCTGCTGCAGCAGAGGGTGAAGCAGATGGGGAGAGAAAGGAGCTGCAGTATAAATGGACGTGGTTAGTTAGTTCATCTTACATCTGGCCTGTAAATCCACAAAATGTCATCAGCAGACCTAGAAAGATGGATGTGACATCCAGCAATTGAGCTGAAATCCTGGAGAAAAAAAATAATTTGGGCTAATACCGCAACAAAAGAGACTCCTAATTGTCTCCACAATTCTGCTACCTAAAACCTCCCTTTTAACAAGTTCTTAGAAGTCAGATTTACATTTAAGACTTCAATATGAAATATTTATTTCTCTATCATCCATATGCTGTTGTAGCAGCACTATTTTAAAATCTTTGTGCAATGCATTGTCTTTATGTTTGTCTTGTATTTATTTAAGAATAACTTATTACAAATGCACATCACTCTGTTGTTGCCTAAAGGATGGCTCAGTCCCCTCATTCAGGGGTAATTGTATGAGGTTATTTGTTGTCTTAATTTATTTTTATACAGTATTAGTCTCTTTTGGTCCCCTTCATTATATTTTTACATTTTCAAAATATATTAGAGAGTCAGAGTCAGAGTCAGAGAGTCTTTATTGTCATTTGCACCGCATGTAGTACATGTGATGAAAACGAAATTATGTACACGGGGTCCCAGTTACATCCAACAACAACTACAAGAGAAACAACAAATGCAAGAGAAAAACAGTAATAACATTCTAGGATTAACTAAGAGAAGCATCAGCTAGTAATACTCTAAGCCCTAATGTAGTAGAAAAACATCGTTATAAACAGCAGCACGAACATGAGTCATTATGAGCAGATGGTCACAGGTGAAACGCAGCAACAAGAAACAGATCAGCATCAACATGATGTGATATTTTGCAGTGTTTATTCTTGTTATTTATTTATTCATGAGTCTGACAGCCTCAGGGTAGAAGCTGTTCCTCAGTCTAGTGGTTCTACATTTGATGCTCCTCAACCTCCGTCCTGAGGGGAGTGGGGCAAAGAGCGAGTGTGCTGGGTGAGTGAGATCCTTCATGATGCAGGTGGCTCTTTTCCTGCACCTGGAGGTGTAAACGTCCGCGATGGTGGGGAGTCTGACAATAAACATTACAATTAACATTTGTAAAATATACAGTGATTTTTCTGTGGTCTTATTTTTTCCCTATATTTAGCATATCCCGATGAACAAAACTGACCAAAAAGACTCCAGACTATGATCCTGCACTTTCACCGGAGTGTAAATTAGATCCAAACACCCTGCCCTTTCATGACCTGACAACATGTAATATGTGGTCAACACAAAATAAACTGTTGAATTAATTTGATCTCTGATGTGTGATACGTTAACACGGACCAGAGAACAAACAATCCAACAGAGGAGGAGAATCACGTAACGCGTGCTTTGTGGGAATGATAAACAAAGCAACAGTTTGCATTCATTTAGCAGCTAAATGTAACCAGGCAGAACAAGAACAACTGGATTTTTTTTGTGTTTTATTGTGGTGAACAAGATGTTGAGACAAATGTTCAGAAAAATAGTGGCACTCACCCTCACAATAATTCTGACCATCTTTTACTGACTGACCCCAGAAAAGGTCCATCCTTCATCTTTACCCGCTTCTTCCTTTTTGCATTGTGGGGGTCGCCGGTGTCCATGTCCAGCAGTCACTGTGCGAGAGGCATGGGACACTTGGACACGTCTCCAGTCCATCACAGGGACACATAGAGAGAATTGAGACAAACAATCATTCACTCTCTCTCTCTCACCTAAATGTAAGGATGTGGCTCCCTCTGGTGGTCGTCTCCTTGTCTTGCATGTTGTCTGTCTCAGGTGTGTATGATTTAGGTAATTAGTCTTGTGTATATAAGTTTGCATTTGTGTGTATGTCTTTGTCGGGCGATTCATCTTCCTACCCTGGTGTGTCGTGTTCTTTGCAGCTCCTTGGTTTTTGTGAGTACAACTCCTCGTGTTGAAGTTTTTGTATTAAGCCACAGTTGAGCTTTTGAGTTTTTGTTATTAAAGTATTTTTGACTTTTTCCTCGTGTCTCTGAGTGTCCGTCTGCACCAATGGACTCACCCTCTCCCACATCACGCTGGATCATAACAGTAATGGCCCAACCATAAACAGTGAGTCCAGCGGGCGGAACTTCCAGAGGCAGAAGGTGACGGTTTCCGCTCGAAGGGAGCAGCCGTCACAAACGTGGTCCCTGCAGCTGCAGTTCCTGTGGCCGCTCTTATGCCTGCTGCAGTCTCCGTAGTTTTTCCACCTCCTGCAGTCTCTGTTTCATCAGTACATGGATCACACCCAGTTCAGACTTTATTTTTCTCACCTGCCCGTTCTGTTTTTTCCTCGCCGTCTGGTGCCGGAGTGCGCCGCTGAGGTTTCGCCGTCTGCAGAGGTCCTGCGCCGCTGTTCGCCTCTTCGCCTTCCAGGGGGTCCCCGCGCCGAGGATGACGCCTCTACTGTTCTTCGGAGGGTCTCCGCGCTGGGGACGCCTCTGCTTCGTGGGTGCTCGCGCCGCTGATGCCTCGGCGTCTACAGGGGGTTCACGCGCTGACGACGCCTCTACTCTCTTCGGAGGGTCCTCTCGCCGCTGTGCCTCGACGTCTGCAAGGGGTTCACGCGCTGACGACGCCTCTACTCTCTTCGGAGAGTCCTCTCGCCGCTGTGCCTCGACGTCTGCAGGGGTTTCCCGCGCCAGGTGACGCCTCTACTGTCTTCGGAGGGTCCTTGCGCCGGTGACATCACTGCTGCAGAGGGTCCTCGCTCTTCCGACGCCTCCGCATCGATGGAGGGTCCCCACATCGATGACGTCTCCACGTCCGATGACGTCACTACGTCCAATGTCCGATGACGTCACTACGTCCGTTGACGTTTCTACGTTTTGACGCTTGTTAGTTTTCTGGGTTTAGTACTTTGTTTAAGTCTGGTTTTTGTATGTTTTTGCTTTGTGTTTGGCTTTTTGTCCCTTGTCCTGTTCCCCTGTCCCTGTGTTCTCCTTCGTGCCCGTCCTGGTTGTTGGGGGTGTTCCTTGGGGACGCCTGGGGGCGTCTTTGAGGGGGAGGTACTGTAAGGATGTGGCTCCCTCTGGTGGTCGTCTCCTTGTCTTGCATGTTGTCTGTCTCAGGTGTGTATGATTTAGGTAATTAGTCTTGTGTATATAAGTTTGCATTTGTGTGCATGTCTTTGTCGGGCCATTCATCTTCCTACCCTGGTGTGTCGTGTTCTTTGCAGCTCCTTGGTTTTTGTGAGTACAACTCCTCGTGTTGAAGTTTTTGTATTAAGCCACAGTTGAGCTTTTGAGTTTTTGTTATTAAAGTATTTTTGACTTTTTCCTCGTGTCTCTGAGTGTCCGTCTGCACCAATGGACTCACCCTCCCCCACACCACGCTGGATCATAACACTAAAGACAATTCAGAGTTACCAGTCAGTCTAACATGCATGTTGTTGGTCTGTGGGAGGAAACCCGAGTACCTGGAGAAAGCCCACGGTGCACGGAGAGAACGTGCAGATTCCACAGAAAGGCCCCCAGACTGGGATTTGAACCAGAATACGCTGCTCTCTGAGAGGCAGCAGCTCTACCAGCCGTGCACCGTGCTGCCCCCAGAAAAGATAAACATCAAAAACATGTTTTCCCGGTGTTCATCTTTGGACTCAGTTTTCATTAAGATTATATTTATAGGAGCTGCAAAGTTTGATATTGTTGATTTGACAATAAGCAATGGACTGTGCTGTGTTTTTATTCATCTGTATAATCATTTTTGGAAAAATCAAAGGCACTTGGTTATACTTTTGTTAAGATAAAATAAAGATGAGCACTTTCATGCAGGCACAGATTTCTGTAGAATGTCTGTGTTTGTGAATTCTTCTTGTGTAAATTTACACACGTGTTTGACATATGAGCAACCTGGATATGAACTCTCAAACACTTAATGACACATCAGTGGGGTCTGCGGTATAGCTTGCTGGTCAGTGTTGCGTTTTTGTCTTGCTGAGGTTGAGGATTTGAGTCCAGGTTGCATCAGGAAGGGCATCCAATGAAAAAAATAAATAAAATAAAAATTGCCAAATCTTTCCTTTTATTTTATTTTTAAAATTTGTTCTTTGTTGTTGTTTTTTTTTACAAAAAAAACAACACACAATACAAAACAATCCCATAAATGATAATGTACAAAATGTATTAAAAAAAGAAATGTAGCAGAAAAGAAAAAATCATTTTATATCTGCCCCTTTTTCAAACAATCAGTTCAAACAATAATAATCTTCAGTAACAGAACAAAATGAATAAATCTTTCTAATTTTATAACTAATACAATACACATTACGCTACTTCATATTTTTTTAACAATTTAGTTTTGATAATTTTCTTAAATATACACTTTGACTTGGCATTTTTATTCATTCACGTTCAGTCATGTGGCAAACCCTGAAGAAGGGAGCAACTGAAGATAGACAGCACATTTAAATCAAGGCTGCTCTTTTTGATGAGTGGATGAATGATTTAGATCAGTAGGAAAACATCCAGTCATCAGAGAGGCATTTACCATTTTGACCACACATGGACCAACACAGTTATAGACATCGTTAAACAGATGACTATGGTGTCCAGAGGGCATGAAGAAGGCTTTAACTTTTTAACAATTTCAGTCAGTTCACTAAGGAATACAGGCTCAAAAGATTCAAAGACCGTAAAACTGATGGATGCTGGAACCACACTAGACAGAGGAGACAATCTAAGATCGGAAATGTTGGTTCTGAAAAATGACAGGAAGTCTTCACAAAGCTTGGATGAAGGTATAGTAGTGTTACTTTCACAGGGACATATAAGACATTTTAGTGTTAAAATGCACATATGGTTTGTGGCAGTTTGAGGAAACAAGGTTTGATAAGAAACTACATTTTGCAGCTTTGACAGCTCTCTGATAATCAGCAAGTCTATCTCTAAGTATTTGCAAAGAAACCTGAAGATGATCTTTGCTCCACCGGCGCTCGGCACGCCTATGCTCACATCTGAGTTTACATGTGCATTCATTTAATCAGGGTTGTGTCTTTGATCACTTAAGTGGGGCAACTGAGTCCAAAGCCTCCATACAAGATTAATTAAAATTGGAAATCCGTTGATCTAGAGTAAGATTTTGCGAATCAGGATTATACATTTAGCTAAAAATGCCAGAGTATTAAGAGGCTGTCTGGAAATTTATTGTGAGAACTTGGCGTGCCAGGGCGAAGGGGCTGATCACACTCTGGGACAGCGTGACAGAGAACAGTACAGTGAAGTGGTCAGAGAAATGTGTTTCACATTCAGTCATGTTTACATTAATGCCAAAGGACAGCACCAAGTCTAGGGTGTGTCCTTTTTCATGTGTCGCACCCGACACCAGCTGCATCAGGTTAAAAGAGTCAATCAAATTTAAAAAGTCATTGGCCAGTGGTTTAGTTTTACAGCATACATGAATATTGAAGTCCCCAACAATCAGAAAATTATCATGTCTCAGCAATAGACTTGTCACATAGTCTCCAAAATCCTGAATGAAATCTTTGTTGAACTTAGGTGGTCGAAACACCAGAGCACACAGAACTGAGCTGTCAGAGTTAATCATAAAAGTATGTAGCTCAAAACTTTAGAAAGAGTCAGCCGGTACATGTCAGCAGGTGTATCTGGATTTGTATATTGTTGCTAACCTCCCACCTCTGCCTCTCATCTGAGGCTAGTTTAGACAGAGGCATTCGGGAGGTAGAAGTTCTGAGAAAGGTGCAGACTCACCGACTTGGAGCCAGGTCTCCGTAAGCAGCATGAAATCCAGTTTACAAGACAAGAAGAAATCATTTAAAAGAAGACTGTCCCCCTCTTACAATGCTGTTATAGCTAGTATCACTCAGCCCGTTGTGAATAGTAAGCAGCCATTAGGATGCTAACGATCGGGCAGTTTGTCAGTTTTCTGTGGCTCCTCAGCCCCCGGCAGAGCTCAGCGTACAGGCAGTATGCCACACTACGCCATACGTACGCAGAGGCACAAGCGTAACCCCGCAGGGCACGAAAGCGCAAAGCTCAAATTATGCGCGGTTTCTCACCATAAAATTGGCCGGCGCCGGACTGTTTTGTACACAAATGAATTAAATTCCCCTTCTTCATCGCTGATCAGGACTTTTGTTTTGTTTTTTTGCCAAAAGTCAAGTAATCGCTTCCCCCTCCACTAACTCCATGACTGAAATGAATGAATTTGTCACGACTCATGTCCTACCTGGCTGCGCGACGTTCTAAACATTTCCTGGTGGGCTGTGGGCTGCAGGACCAAGGCTCCCTGTTTTTATTTTTTATTTTTTAGAACTTTTTATTAACATATAAAGTTTAGAAACACAGCAGCGGCTGCAGCCGAGCCAGCTCATGCATTTTTTTTGTCTCCCACTCGACCTGTCAATCAATTGAGTAAGCGTGTCAGCAAATGACCAATCAGCGACCTCAGTTTGTCCCGTAGGTAGACGCTTTGCACGCAGTTGCTCAAATTACAACAAGAATTTGGAGCGAAAACGTGAGCATTTAACGCGAGAACGAAAGCAGAGCTGTGCCAGCGAACGCGTGCGCACAGAATGCGCGCGTAGAGTGGCGTACAGGCCGTACGCTGAGCTCTGCCGGAGGCTTCAGACTGAAGAAGTGTTTTGGATAAAAGACGAAACGTTTCAACAAGAAAAACCCGTCCAGAGGACCTGACTGAACTTTTTTAGATTGTCCTACCTGGATTATTGAGCATGCATCAGGATATTAAAACAATTAGAGGTAGTCTTCGCGTTACGGCGGTCTCGAGGTACGGCGTTTCGTGGTTATGTCACGCATCTCCATTAAAAATAAATTTAAAAAAAATAAATATATATATATATTTTGAAAAGTTTTATTTTGAAAGTCGAGTTCCGAGTTCCTTCCGGTTTTGACGGCAGAAGCAGTAGCTTGACAGCGGAAAAAACACAGAAAGACCCGCCCTGGACGGAGCTTCACGGCAGAATCAGCAAAGCAGTGGACAGTACAGGCGGAGATTAAACGCTCTGGACAGAGGTTGACAGCGGTTTTACAACGGAATATGGCAGATGGACCGAGCTGACGGCGGTTTCACGTCGTAAACAAATATTGGACGGACGGAGGTAGGCCACGTACAGCAAGTTACTAGTTAGCCAGCTAGCTCCATTTATGTGAATGGAGCCTGCCAGTGAGGAGGGAGACGATTCAACTTGCTCCTTCATCTTTAAAAACTGTGTTAGGATAGGCTAAGTGCTTGGTGACTGTACAGTACTGTACATGTTTTTTTTTTTTAGTATGTTCCGACTTATGTCAAAATTTGCTTTACGACACCGCGTAGGAACGGAACTCCATCGTAAGTCGAGGACTACCTGTACTTTGAGAAATTTCACACACACACACACGCACGCACGCACACACACACACACACACAATAACAACAACACCAGAAGTAAAATCCTCAGGGGAAGCATGAAGGTGAAGATATGACTGAAGACAATAAATCTTGACATTTCAGAGCTGACAAAGTTTTTGTTGATTGTTTTTTATTTGTCAACATGTTTGACTTGGCT
>JBBPBX010048422.1:0-25758 GCA_038048925.1 Garcialebias charrua | reverse complement strand
ATATATGTATATATATATATATGTATATGTATATATATGTATATGTATATATATATGTATATATTATATAATATTACTGATTACTTATGGACTAAACTGGTGTAGCTTTGACAAATGACGTGTGATCTCCCTCGGGGCTTTTTTTTGTTCCATCCATGTTTTCATAGAACAAGTATCACTGTTAAGAAATATATTCATTTTCATAAGCAATTAAAAATATTGATAAAATTAAAATGATTCGACATTTTGTTTTAATCTCAATGCTGAAAGATTCATCAGGGACAGCATTTTTTTCTCTTTTCTAATTACAAAAGGGATGCTCCATCAAAATCAGCCTCTCATTAAAATATTTTTGCTCATCTGATAAAGTCAGCAAAAAGGTAATTAGATGTTTCTGATGAGGGATTTGTTATACTGGACAATGAGATTACATTTCCCCCTAAGTGACACTTTTGATGCAACTGACAACACCTTTACCTTATTGTTTCTACTTTTTTCTTCCTTTCATTCAATCAACACATTTACTTTTCCCCTTTGTGGTCTAATTTATAACACATACCTGAAACAAAATCCAGCCCTTGAATTCCTTCAGATTAGCTAATACTCCACTGAAAACATCAGCATTTTTTTCTAATTTCACTGTTTATTTGCTGGCTGCTGTTTTTCAGATTTTGGATGAAAAGGTAAATAAAATGTGCACAGGCTTGTTTCACATAAACAGTCTCATCTGTCACTGCTAATGTTGTCATATTTTCTCATTCAAGTAGTTCAGTAGTTCAGGGGAGTGCAGCAGGATATTAATGGAGAGTGGCCTCTTCACCTCATTTCATCTGACACGCATCAACAAAAAAAACACTGCAGCCAAAATTGAAAAGTGAAATGTCACTGGGGCAGTGAAAGTACTGGAGAGCCCTTGTGAAAAAAATATTGTATTGATGAAATAAGACTACTTGTAAATTTCCTCTCATAACTAGAAACAAAGGAAAACTTTTCATGTTTGATCTGGACTTAAAAAGCCAATATGATGGTTTCTTAAGTTTTATTATTTTAAGTAGCATAGCATAGCTGCATTGTAACAAAATTCAATCAAATTAACAAAATTCTCAATGAATCAAATGTGAGCCAGTTTACACTGTCAAGTATGGGACTACTAAAACCATTATTATACATCCTAGTGATTACAATAGATATCAATAAATATCAGTAGATATAGATATAATAAATACTATAGATACAATAGATATGCTCCTGCAAGCACCCTGCAGATGTTGGACTCTGTCTATCATGGTGCACTAAGATTCATAACTGGCTGTGATTATCGTACCCACCACTGCACCATGTATTCACTGGTTAACTGGACATCATTAACTTCACGCAGACTCTTCCACTGGTACATTTTCATCTTTAAATCATTTCTTGGTCTGCTGCCTTCATACATCTCCTGCTACATGTCTCTGCGTGAGTGCAGCTACAGTGTGGGCTCTCAGGACATGATTACATGCAGTGTTCACTCAATGAGGACTGAATTAGACAAAAGGGACTTTTCCTTCTCCACTCCTGTTACTGTCCATCCATCCATCCATCCATCCATCCATCCATCCATCCATCTTCTTCCGCTTATCCGGGGTCGGGTCGCGGGGGTAGCAGCCTAAGTAGGGAGGCCCAGACTTCCCTCTCCCCAGCCACTTGGAGCAGTTCCTCCGGGGGAATCCCAAGGCGTTCCCAGGCCAGCCGAGAAACATAGTCCCTCCAGCGCGTCCTGGGTCTTCCTCTGGGTCTCCTCCCGGTGGGACGTGCCCGGAACACCTCACCAGGGAGGCGTCCAGGAGGCATCCTAACCAGATGCCCGAGCCACCTCAACTGGCTCCTCTCGATGTGGAGAAGCAGCGGCTCTACTCCGAGTCCCTCCCGGATGACTGAGCTTCTCACCCTATCTCTAAGGGAGAGTCCAGACACCCTGCGGAGAAAACTCATTTCAGCCGCTTGTATCCGAGATCTTGTTCTTTCGGTCATAACCCAAAGCTCATGACCATAGATGAGGGTGGGAACGTAGATCGATCGGTAAATTGAGAGCTTTGCCTTTTGACTCAGCTCTCTCTTCACCACGACAGACCGGTACAGCGCCCGCTTCACTGCGGACGCTGCACCTATCCGCCTATCGATCTCACGCTCCAGTTTTCCCTCATTCGTGAACAAGATCCCGAGATACTTAAACTCCTCCACTTGTTACTGTTACTGTCGTGTTATTGAAAGAGTCCTCAGGCAAAATGTGTCAACGTGATTTCTTTATTTCAGATCGCCCTGCTTCCAGCTTAGCCATCAGCCTTACAATCAGCGTCACCTGGCACCCTGAGCCTGGGCCTGGCGCTCCTTTTATGACATCATCACAAGTGGCCATCTGTAGTTTTCCCCCAGGCCTCACATTAACACCACATCTCCCCTCTCTAGAATCAATGGGTGGACTATCATTGATTCAACAGACCTTAGAGGATTATTCTGCCTCATAGCTGGAAGGTCTGTTCCTACATAGAACTAGAAAACCCCATTATAAACAGAAATACATATTTAATCATTCTTAAACTTTTAGCATAATATTCACACACTCTTATTCACATTATACACACACATATTTACAAGTTTAGTCTATCTGGTTTCACAACCCGTCTCCCAGACCTGGTTCTAGGAGTAGGTGAAAGTTCTGGAAGGCTCTGTTGTGGAGGTTCTTCAGGACTCTGTTGAACCAGTTCTGGATCAACATCCCCTTCCAGTACTTCTGGCTCTGTCGAAGGCTCCCTGGCAACCAAATGACGACGATTTCGCCTAATCGGTCCATGGGGTCCTTCCACAATGTATGAGCGTGGAGTATAATGCGTGGTAATCACTGCTCCGCTTGTGCCTTGATCTTTAATCCACACACCTTGTCCTGGAGTCAGTTTGCTAAGAACTCTTGCTCTGTGGCGTGAATCATACCTCTCTGCATCATTTATCCTCCTCTCTTTCTCTTTTCGAGCAACAATGTCAACGTCTGGAAGAAATGGCCTCAACGAAGATGGAAGTGTCGGCACCGTTGTACGAAGTCTCCTTCCCATAAGAAGTTCTGCTGGGCTGTAACCATTCCAAAGTGGTGTTGCTCTGTAGGCGAGTAAGGCGAGATACGGATCGGCTGCCTTTTTCAACAAGTTCTTTACTGTTTTAACAGCACGTTCAGCTTCCCCATTGCTTTGTGGATATCTTGGGCTACTGGTAATATGGTTAAATCCATATAACTTTGCAAATGTAGCAAAAGCAGCACAGGAAAACTGAGGACCGTTATCTGTAATCAATTCTTCTGGAATGCCGTGACGAGCAAACATAGATTTCAGATGAGGAATCACATCAGACGATCTTGTGGGACTTAGTTGAGCAATTTCCACAAATCTTGATGCATAATCCACAACCAGAATATAATCTTTTCCTTGCAGCGTAAACAGATCAGCCCCAAGTTTTTTCCATGGTCTGTCTGGATACTGTGATGGCATCAGCGGTTCTGTACAATTTTCTCTCTCTCTGTTGCAGGTTTGGCATCTTAAAACCAGTTCTTTTAACTGCTGGCTCAGTCCAGGCCACCATACTGACTGCCGCGCTCGTTCTCGACATTTCACCACACCCAGATGTCCTTCGTGTAGTCTCATGAGCACATCGTTTCTCATGGTTGAAGGAATAACAAGTCTCTCGCCCTTTAGCAACAGACCATCCTTCACTGTAAGAAACGCCTTTTCTGCCCAATACAGTCTGAGTGCTGGTTCGCTGTTATAGTGTGCAGGCCATCCTTCCACACACAGTTGCATCACACGTGCACATACACTGTCCCTTTTCAGCTCCTCTCTCAGCTCATCAAGGTAACCAGTGCTTGCAGGTAGGTTTCGTACCACATCATCCACGTAAATGTTTGAGTCTTCGACCAACTCTGCTTCGGTCGCAGTTAGGTTTCCTGCCATGGGAGCACGTGACAGTGTGTCAGCTGTCCACAAATCTTTCCCTGGCACATATGAGATGGAATATGAATATCTCATCAGACGCATTCTAAAACGCTGGATACGTGGTGGAAGGCAATCTAACGTCTGCGAACCCAACAGACTCAAAAGTGGTTTATGATCTGTCTCTAACTGAAAATGTCTACCAATGAGATAAGTACTGAATCTTTCACAAGCCCAGGTGATACTAAGAGCTTCTTTTTCCACCTGTGCGTATCTCTGTTCAGTCTGCGATAGAGACCGTGACACATATGCTACAGGTCTCCATACTTGACCCCATTTTTGAAGTAACACACTCCCCAGACCATAAGCAGATGCGTCTGCCGTGACTTTACATTCCCGGTTTGTATCATACATGGCTAACACTGGTGGGGATATAAGCATTTCTTTTAGCTCATTAAATGCTCTAGCCTGATCAACTCCCCACATCCAACAGTTTTTCTTAGACAAGAGATCCCTCAGAGGCTTGTCTCGCTCTGCCAACTGTGGAATAAACTTCCCCAGCTGATTAACCATCCCGAGGAAACTTCTGAGTTCACTCACATTTCTAGGTTCCTTCATTTGTCTCACTGCTTCAGTTTTATTTGGATCGGGACTAACTCCCTTAACAGAGATCATGTGGCCCAAAAATTTTACCCCCTGCTTTGAAAATTCGCATTTATCAATGTTAAGTGTGATACCAGCTTCTTGAATTTTCCCAAGGATTGTATGCAGACGAGCATCATGCTCCTCCTGTGTTCTCCCCCACACTAACACATCATCCATGTGACAAACTACACCATCTAGTCCCTCCGTAACCTCTGTTACCATTCTGTTCTGGAAATGCTCAGGGGCAGAAGCTATACCAAAAGGTAACCGTTTAAAAAAATAACGACCAAAAGGTGTAATGAAAGTTGTGTATTTTGCTGCATCTTCAGTTAGAGGAATCTGCCAAAACCCCATATTAGCATCTAATTTACTGAAGATTCTGGCTCCTGCTAGCTTACCGAGTGTTTCATCCACAGAGGGAAGAATATACTTCTCTCTGCAGACAGACTCATTCAGCTTTGTAAGGTCAACACATATGCGCACCGCACCTGTTGGTTTTGGAACAACCACCATCCCTGAACACCACTCAGTTGGTTCCTCAATTCTACAAATCACACCCAAACTTTCCATACGGGACAATTCTTGTTTAACTTTGTCCATCAAAGGAAGTGGAATCCTTCTGGGTGTCTTTAATGAAAATGGTTGAGCTCCTGCTTTCAGTTAGAGTCCTAAGGGGACAAATAAATCTATATCTATCTAGTTTGGTGTTATAAGGCTGTTTCACCTCACCCAGACCACTGCATAGCTTTGGATAGCTAGTTTTCACTGTTTCAGCAGTTATCTCATTTAATCTAGCTACCAGATCCAGCTTCTGAATGGCTGGTCTACCCAAAAGTGCAGTGTGCAGGTGTTTCAAAACATACACACTTTCCTGTATCTCCTTTTCTCCCTTCTCTAGAGTTAAATCTGGGTCAAGCTGCATGCGTTTGGATAACCTTTTATCCTGCAGACCCACCACCAGTCTGTCCCGAATCAGTTCATCATGTAGCGCTCCATAATTGCAATGTTCTGCTAGCGCATACAGTGAAGTAACAAAAGCATCAACAGTTTCATGCTCCTCTTGTTTGCGCATGTTAAATCTGGCACGCTCATAAATCACATTCTTCTTAACAACGAAGAAAGCTTGAAACCCATCACGAACTCCTCGATACGTGTTTCTTTGATCATCTGGCAACGCTAATCCACGTAACACGTCATCAGCTTCATCGCCCATGCAATAAATTAGCGTGTTAACTTGGTTCTCCTCAGAACTAGAGTTCAGATTACTTGCCAGACGAAACCGTTCGAATCGTCGTATCCACTTGGCCCACTCCTGTGGCTTCGTGAAGTCGAAAGACTCCGGCGGCTGGATGCTAAACGTCGCACACGGACCAGCAGAAGCGACTCTCGGCGCGTCGTCGTCCGCCATGTCTCCGGCAGCCAAACAACGTCGCACCCTCACGATGACTCCAACACTCCTGACACCATGTTGTGTTATTGAAAGAGTCCTCAGGCAAAACGTGTCAACGTGATTTCTTTATTTCAGATCGCCCTGCTTCCAGCTTAGCCATCAGCCTTACAATCAGCGTCACCCGGCACCCTGAGCCTGGCGCTCCTTTTATGACATCATCACAAGTGGCCATCTGTAGTTTTCCCCCAGGCCTCACATTAACACCACAGTTACCTGGAATATCTTGCAAAAAGATCTGAAGTTGTCGGCCTTGACCTTTCTCAGGGATTTTAAACAACTGCTAAGTTCATGGCAAAAACCAATGCAGACGTTCTTGTTTTTAGTATTTTACTTTATAATGTAGCTGTTTTTATTTCGTTTTTTTAATTTCATTTCTTCTATTTACTTTTCTTTTTATATACTTTATATGGCTGTCTATTGTTGTCTGTACCTCATCTGTGTTCTTTGGCTAAAACAGGCCTCTCTTGTAAATGGATCCTCGTGGCTCAACAAGACTATCTTGTATAAATAAAGGTGGATGAATCAATCCAAACACCATTTTCTGAAGTAAAAAAAAAAAAAAGATCTTAAACAAAACACACACTGGGACTGTTCCCTTATCAGTCAGTCCACTCGGTGCAACATATGACTATGGAAATTGCGCCCCCGCGCAGTTTACCTGAAGTAATACATTCCCGCCTTTACGGCAGGTGGGCATCAGCGTCACCACAGAGGCCCCGCCCTCTTGGTATAAAGACGCGTGCGCCCATCCTTCGTCCTCTTTTATGCCCTTCACCTTGCTTATACCTGAACTTCGCGGGACTTTTCTGTTGCCACATCGCTCTATCTGAGGTGAGCTCACTCCCTACTCTGAGCTCAGAGAGAAAATTCCTGCATGTAGCTAGGCTAGCGAAAGCTAGTCCAACATCTTTTGTTTAACCTCGAGGTTTTTTCTTCTCTCTTCGCAGACGGCTTTGCTCGACAGCGCTAACTGTATCACACCGCTACCCCGCTAACGAGTCGCGGGCTAGCCAGCGAAAGCGACGCAACGAAGGAGACGTCTTCGGACAACGTTAGCACAGCTAACAAGCTCAACTTTATCAGCCATGGCGCCCGAGAAAGGGAAGCGAAAAGCAAAAACCACTAAAAGGACCAGCAGGCCAGCGAGCCCCAGCTCCCGAACCTGCCCCAGCGGCTGCGGCTACTCCCTCTCGGCGACGGACACCCACGAGGCCTGTCCCGTCTGCCTGGGGATGTTGCACGCTAAAACAGCGCTGGAATCCCCGACTCCTGCCCACACTGCAGGCAGATGCCAGAGTCTGTGAGGAAGCGTCGTGTGGACATCGCGGCCAAGACCATGGGCGGCATCGCGCCAACACGGGACCCGGACCTCACAGAGCCGCTCACTCCAACACCGGAGCTTGAGGACATTGATCTGGAGGACAGTGGACAGGTCAAATGGGGGAACAGTATGGACATGGCTGCACCCGTTGGGGACTCAACGGCTGAGTTTGACACACGAGGCCTGATGAATGCAGACGAGCTCTTGCTAACGGCCTCGGGGAAGATTTCGGACGAAGAAGCCAACAATGAGAACGAAGGGAAAGAGGAAGAATTCCCCCAGAACCCAACGGCAGCGTTGCCAGAGACAGACGTATCCATCCCTGCCCTGTTCGAATTGTGTCGCAGGACGACGGATGCGCTACAGATTGCCTGGCCAGAACCCCCACCTTGCCAACAGGTTACGAGGTTGGCGGGCACCTACTTCTACGTGAAGCAGCAGTCGGCCATGAGACACAGGATGCCAATTTTCCCCGATTTTCTCACTGAGCTCACTTGCACCTGCGCCGAGCCCAGAGCTCCCATGCTTCTGTCGCTCTCTCAGTTCCTCGACGTCGCTGGAATGGAGGCAGCAGTAATCACCAACGTTTCACAGATGGAGGACACGTTGGTGGCTCACTTGGCTCCCAGGACGTCTGGCGCAAAACCAACTCTGCCCAACATAGCCTACCGTGCTTTGGCGACATAGCTCGACAAATGCTACAGAGCTCAGGGCCTCGCGGCCTACGCGCTAAACGCCTCGGCCTTAATGCAGGCGTACCTGGTAGAGAAGCTCTAGGAACTCCAGGTAACCACAAGCAAAAAGGCGACAACTGACATCTTGGAGGAAGCCCGCAGGACGATTGACTTTGTGCTCCGCATGTTGGGGAACGCCGCCATAGCTCAAGGGAGATGCATGGCTGAAGTGGTCATCGCTCAACGCCACCTGTGGCTCACTCTGACGGACCTGCCAGAAGGCCAACGTTACCCCTTTCTTCACCACCCGATAGAGCCCACGGGACTCTTCGGGGGAGCTCTGGAACGCATACAGAGCAGGCTGGAGCAACGAAGGAAGCAGGCTGAAGCGCTACGTGAGGGGATACCGAGAAAGGCTTTCGCCCCCCCAGAGAAACCAGCGAGAGCAGACCTGCGCAACCTCTACACCTGTCAGCCACGCACCGTCCCCCGCGAAAAAGGCCAACTTACGACGGGGAGCATCGGAAGGGACCCGTAGCAGGTCCATCTCAGGCCGGTCAGTCCTGGAGCAGGATCAGGTTCGTTCCTCGCCAAGCGGCTCCGCCGAGGACTTCCTCAGCGAACCGGGACGGGAGACAGAAGCGGGCCTGACGAAACGGGCCCGCTCCACAGTTTTGTAGGTTTTTCCACCCACGAGGTACGGGAACCAAGACATTTAAACCCAGACTTTATTTGTAAAAGAATACGAAAAGCTGGTGACATTCGTGTGTGCTCAAAAATAAATGTTTCTGACATGTGTGTAACAAAGACATATTTCTGCTCTTCTAAACACAAAAATAAAGTACCAGAAGCACAAAATGCCTTGATTCTTGACTAAAAAATAACAACAAAAAAACAGGGACAACAACAACCCATTTTTATGAAAACAGTCACAATAAAGGGAGAGGGCAAGCATCCCTCCTCCCTCGTGCAACACAGGGTGTCAGATCAGACAATGAACCGCAGCGGGACGTCTGGAGTCTGTCTGGAGCAGACAGACTTCGCGGCGTCCATGTGCGAGCAGGTCAGTTTGCTCAGGACAGAGCGGGGGCAGATGCTCCCCCGCACCCACGAGGTGCAGGCAGCCCACAATAAACATGCCTCTGAGGCTCTCGGCGCATGTGCAGGCCTGGGGGGCATGTCTACCAAACACGTGGGTCATGTTAACAGTGTGTCATGGGCTTCGCCTGCAGTTCCGCAAGCGGCCGCCTACGTTCACAGGGGTGCTAAAATCAGATATAAACCCAGAACGTGCGCACGTCCTGAGGGAGGAAATAACAGCAATGCTGCAGAAAGGTGTGATCCGTGTTGTTCCAAAACGAGAAATAAAAACCGGCCACTACAGCAATTACTTCCTTGTGCCCAAACGAGACCGAACCTTGAGACCGATTCTAGATCTTAGGGCTTTGAACAAAAGAATAACAACTTACAGGTTCAAAATGCTCACGCTGAGACAAGTACTACAGTCTATGAGACAAGGAGACCACACGTGCACAGTGGATCTCAAAGACGCCTACTTCCACGTAGGCATTTGGAAGAGACACAGAAAATATCTACGCTTTGCATTCGAAGGGAAAGCTTACGAATACAAAGCTTTACCTTTCGGATTAAAAACCACTCCGCACTCTTTCACAAAGTGCCTGGACACAGCGTTGACCCCCCTCAGTGGTCAGGGGGTCCGAATTTTGAATTATTTGGACGACCTTCTGATTCTCGCCAGCAACAGAACGTAAGCCCAGCTGTACACACGCATGGTGATGACGCACCTGGAAGCTCTGGGCTTCGTTTTAAATCTGCAGAAAAGCGACCTGACTCCATCATAGATTACTGTATTTCTGGGCGTACAGATAAACACCATCCTGTACAGAGCATGGCTCTCAGAGTAGCGGGTGGCTTCGATACACCTCTGCCTGACACGCTTTCAGCTGGGTCAGAGAGTGTCTATCAAGCTCTGCCAACGCCTCTTGGGCTTATTGGTAGCTGCCATTCCCTGCGTGCCACAGGCATTACTGAAAATGCGTGCTCTACAAATATGGCTAAACAAACAAACACGTCCTGCCTCCATCAGGCAGGCAGGAAGGGTTTTGATCAGCCAGGAATGTCTGACAGCTCTAGAACCCTGGAGGGACCCTTCAGTGTTCACTGCAGGCATCCTGCTGGGACAAGACCTGTCTCGTGTGGTTGTCACGACATACGCTTCATTGGGGGGATGGGGAGCAGTTTGCAGGAACCAGAACACCCAAGGGCTCTGGGGAAGACAGGATGCAAAGCTCCACACCAACCTACTGGAATTGAAAGCTGTTTATCTGTCAATAAAACTCTTTTACAAAAAGGGGCTGATTGTAAAACAGCATATCCTCATAAAATCGGACAGCAGGACAGTAGTGTCCTACATCAACAGGAAGGGGGGAACGAGGTCCCGGGCCCTCTTCGGCCTGACACACAGGTTGCTCACCTGGTGTGACCCCAGAGTTTTGTCACTGAGGGCAACACATATCCCGGGAGAGCTAAACTACGGGGCAGACGCCCTCTCCAGAGAACCGCTACTGGCCTCAGAATGGAGACTGAACCCACGGATAGTGGACTAGGTCTGGTCACGATTCAGTCGGGCGTCCGTCGATCTGTTCGTGGGTGCGGACGTGGCTTAGTGGTAATGGCAGTTGTATCCCGATTGGAAGGTTGGAGGTTCGAATCCCGGTTCCCCACACCATGTGTCGTTGTGTCCCTGGGCAAGACACTTAACCTTGAGTTGTTCCCGGTAGGACTGGATGGCGCCTTGCATGGAAGTCTGCCGCTACTGGTGTATGAATGTGTGTGTGAATGGGTGGATGGTTGGTATTGTAAAGCGCTTTGGGGCCCCTCATAGGGGGCTGGAAAGTGCTATATAAATAAGCTCCATTTACCATTTACCATTTACCAAAACCAGCTCGCACTGTGCTCTGTTCTTTTCACTGAAGGAAACAGACGCAACAATGACGCGATGGCCCACGACTGGCCAGCAGGGGTGCTGTATTACGCGTTTCCACCCCTCTTGTTAATTCAGGTGACGTTGGAATGTGTACGGAAGGGAGCTCTCTCCCTAATATTAATAGTCCCCAGGTGGCCTCAGAAACCGTGGTTCCCAGAAATAATTTAATTGTTGTCAGGGACTCCATGGCAGCTGCCTCCCCCACAGGGACCTGTTGACTCAAGTACACAGGCAGCTTCTCCACCCATGTCCAGAACTGTGGCAACTCACAGCTTGGCCGCTGAAAGGAATAGGTTGATGGCCTCGGGCCTCCCCAGTAATGTTATTAACACAATACAGGGAGTGAGAGCTGGGTCAACTCAGACGCTCTACGCTCGTAAATAGCGTGTCTTTGAGGCCTGGTGTCTAGAGAGGAATATTGTTTCATATTCCTGCAACCTAGTCCAACTTCTCACCTTTTTACAGGACCTACTGGAAAAAGGCAGCTCATTTTCCACCATTAAGGTGTTTTTGTCAGCCATCTCGGCGTGCCACGAAGGCTGGGGGGGAACACCCGGTGCCCAACCTCTCACGATACGTTTCATGAAGGGCGTACTGAGGAAAAGGCCTCCCAGCAGGACTCTGGCTCCAGACTGGGACCTTCAGTTAGTCCTGGATGCATTGTGTGAGCCTCCATTTGAGCCCCTCAATAGCATTAAGATAGACTTATTATCTTATAAAACTGATTTGCTCCTGGCTCTCTGTTTAGCTAAACATGTGGCCTGACCTCCACGCTTTTTCTGTGTACCCAATGTGTACAAAGTTTGCCCCTGATGGGTCAAAGGTCACTCTGCGTCCTAACCCCACATACGTGCCAAAAGTNTGCAAAGCTTCACATCAACCTACTGGAATTAAAAGCTGTTTATCTGTAATTAAAACTCTTTTACAAAAAGGGGCTGATTGCAAAATAGCATGTCATAAAATCGGACAGTAGGACAGTAGTGTCCTACATCAACAGGGAGGGGGGGGGACAAGGTCCCGGGTCCTCCTCGGCCTGACACACAGGCTGCTCACGTGGTGTGGCCCCAGAATTTTGTCACTAAGGGCGACACACATCCCAGGAGAGCTAAACTATGGGGCAGACGCCCTCTCCAGAGGACCGCTACTGGCCTCAGAATGGAGACTGAACCCACGGATAGTGGACCAGGTCTGGTCACGATTCGGTCGGGCATCCGTCGATCTGTTTGCCTGCAAAACCAGCTCGCACTGCGCTCTGTTCTTTTCACTGAAGGAAACAGACGCAACGATGGGGACGGACGCGCGGGCCCATGACTGGCTAGCAAGGGTGCTATATTATGCGTTTCCACCTGTCCCTTTAATTCAGGCGATGTTGGAACGTGTACAGAAGGGAGCTCTCTCCCTAATATTAATAGCCCCCAGGTGGCCACAGAAACCGTGGTTCCCAGAAATAATTTCATTGTTGTCAGGGACACCGTGGCAGCTGCCCCCCCACAGGGACCTGCTGACTCAAGCACACAGGCAGCTTCTCCATCCACATCCAGAACTGTGGCAACTCACAGCTTGGCCGCTGAAAGGAACAGGCTGATGGCCTCGGGCCTCCCCAGTAATGTTATTAACACAATACAGGGGGCAAGAGCTGGGTCAACTCAGACTCTCTGTGCTCGTAAATGGCGTGTCTTTGAGGCCTGGTGTCTAGAGAGGAATATTGTTTCATATTCCTGCAACCTAGTCCAGCTTCTCACCTTTTTATAGGACCTGCTGGAAAAAGGCCACTCATTTTCCATCATTAAGGTGTTTTTGTCAGCCATCTCGACGTGCCACTAAGGCTGGGATGGGGGAAAACACCCAGTGCCCACCCTCTCACGATACGTTTCATGAAAGGTGTATTGAGGAAAAGGCCCCCCAGCAGGACTCTGGCCCTAGTCTGGGACCTTCAGTTAGTCCTGCATGCCTTGTGTGAGCCTCCATTTGAACCTCTCAGCAGCATTAAGATAGACTTGTTATCTTATAAAACTGTGTTGCTCCTGGCTCTCTGCTCAGCTAAACGTGTGGGTAACCTCCATGCTTTTTCTGTGCACCCAATGTGTACAAGGTTTGCCCCTGATGGGTCAAAGGTCACTCTGCATCCTAACCCCGCATATGTGCCAAAAGTACCAACTCTAAATCCCAGGAGTCTAGACTTTGAGCTCTCTGAGTTTTTTCCACACCTTGTCCTCACTGAGGAACAGAGGAGGTTGAGATCACTCTGCCCTGTCTGGGCCTTGAGTGTTTACATCCATAGAACTGTCAGTTGGAGGAAAACAAACCAACTGTTTGTCTGTTTTGCCAACCCGGCTGCGGGCAGAGCCCTTTCAAAGCAGCGTCTCTCACACTGGGTGACTGAGGCCATAAAAAAGGCTTACAGCAGCAAAGGTCAACAGGTGCCCTTTGGGGTGCATGCCCATTCAACTCAAGGCTTGGCAGCCTCATGGGCTCTGTTTAAGGGTGTTCCAGTGGCAGACATTTGTGCTATGGCTAACTGGAGTTCCACAAATATGTTTGCAAAACATTATTGTTTGGATGTTACTGCCTGTGACGTCACTCAGGCTGTACTCTCTAACACACAGTAGAGATCAGCCAAAACGCCTAAAGTATAAAGGCAGAAGTTCTTACAAGCATGCATTTTTACTGAGCATTTCAAGGGCGTGAATGAATTACGTTCCCATAGTCATATGTTGCACTGAGTGGACTGACTGATAAGGGAACTGAAAGTCATGCACCATAACTCATGTTCCCTGAAGGAAAGGAACGAGGTGCAACACATATTGGCCCTTTTAATGCCCAAGCTAAGTGAAGTGCTCTTGGAGGAAGTAGGATGGGCACACGTGTCTTTATACCAAGAGGGCGGGGCCTCTGTGGTGACGCTGACGCCCACCTGCCGTAAAGGCGTGAATGTATTACTTCAGGTAAACCGCGCGGGGGGAGCGCAATTCCCATAGTCATATGTTGCACCTCGTTCCCTTCCTTCAGGGAACATGAGTTATGGTGCATAACTTTCAGATTTAAATTGTTTCGCTTTGACGTCTTCCAAACGGTCGCGCACGCTGCGAAAATAAATTGTAAATAAATAGAATTTTCGCTCAAACCTCTCCTAAAGATAACTTGTTGTAAATGCCCATCCAGTGATTAGTTTCTGTAAGTTTCATCAAAATCTGTTGTGTGGTTCACGAGCTATTTTGCTAACAAGGTAACAGTAGTTCAGACCTCCAAAAAGCAGGAGGCCGTGCTGCGGCAGAGTGAGTCCGAGCAGAGGAGGCTTCTGTCTGACACATGAGCTGGGAACAGTCGGTGGACCCTAGTGGCCGAAAGTGGTACTGCGCCCCTAGCGGACGAAAGTGGTACTGCTTCATTTTTTTCGTAAAAAGGAATGGAAACGATCATATCTCAGCCAAAAATTGGTCTAAAAATATGGGAAAAATCCATAAATATGTCGCTTCGCCCCATAAGTCGTAGGACATGAAAATTAGTTAAAAAATTGTGACTTATAGGCCGGAAAATACGGTACATGTATTTTGAAATATTTTTATTTTTATTACATTTTTTTTATTTTTTTTATTTTTTTTCATTTTACATTAAAACATAAATAAAGAAAAAACATTTCATAAATATGTGAAAGAAAGAATACATAAAATGAAAGGTGGCAGAAAGAAGAATAATTCTTATGTTTGCCCCTTTTTTTCAAAAACAAAACAATTTCAAACAATCAATTCAAACAATAATCTTCCAGAAATAACAGATGAAAAAAGTAAATTTTCACACTCAACGATAACCAGTACATTTGACGCTTAACAAAAGCTAGTAGTTTGTTAACAGTTTAGATTTGATCATTTTTTTTTAAATTTAATCACAGAGGTAATATCTTTAGCATCATTTCCCAAAACATTCCATAATTCCACTCCCTTTATTGAAATAAACCGTCCCTTTAAACTAGTCCTATACCTTGGCATTACAAATATTTCAGTTCCCTTTACTATAGCAGCTTACTCTCTTAACGAAATACATTTGAGGATTTGAGGGTAGCATATTCCTATGAGCCCTATACATAACTAACAAAATATTACAGTTCACCAAATCATAAAACTTCAGTAATTTCAGTTGTTTAAATAATATATTTGATGGATGACAATAAGGTTTTCTAGATATAATTCTCACAGCTCTCTTCTGTAAAATAAAAATAGAGCTATTTTGATCTTCAATATAAAATGGTGAATAATTCCAGAAGTTTCAGATGGGCAGTGCCCTAGCATCCCTACCAAGGAGCCACCACCGAGGAGGTAAACTGGCCCAATATACCTGTATAGCAATATTCATAAAGTGAGAGCACCATTCTGTCCATACTCACAACAATCACTACATAAGATGTGCATCCATTTACGGTCGGTCGGTCGGTAGATAGGTAGGTAGGTACTTTATCTATCTAGTCACAGGTTCAGCTCCCGGTACCGTCAACATCAACATGTGGGTGGAAAAGGTGAAGCACTCACACCTGCCTCCACCCTCATTTGCCCCACTCTGTGCACCTGAGCAAGGCCCTTAACTCCCACCATCTGTTCACAAAAAACAGGCCTCTCTTTAAAAGGCGTTCTCGTGACTCAGTGAGACTACCTGTATGAATAAAGGATAAATGAAAAATAGATAGATACTTTATGGTAGAGAGTACTACATTCATCATTAACCTATACAGTATGTATATACATCCACATCTAAGCATACATGCATATATACATGCATATACATGTACTGTATATATACATACACACACATACATCAGTATGTGCCTTACCTAGTACAGTATCATGAGGTAAATTAATTTAGTGCCCTGATTCTTTTAAGTTGCATTAGTGAGGAAAGCAAAACAAGCATTTTCTTTCTTTGCCTCGCTCTGGAGTTGGTGGGCCGTCGGCCTCTGGAATGATAAAACACGTCAGCGAAGGGGTCGAGATGATCTCATATGTTGTTCTGTACTCTCTTCTGCTTATCTGTGGGTCAGTGTGCACACACACACACACACGCGCGCGCGCACATACACCGTCTCAGGGGCTTAACAATTGACTCCGATTTCTCAGCAGTGAGACGTCAACAGAGGTGTCAGCCCCGCCACAGGTTAGAGCTGTGAACCATGTGGAGGGTTTTATTGGTGACATAAGTTGTCAAAGCATACTAATCTCACAGAAAACACTCCCTCATCATGTAAACCCACCTGTGTCCTGTAATCATGTCAGATTTATTCCTTTTTGCCTGTATCTGCCCTGAAAGCTTCACTCCCTTTATGTGTGTGTTTGTGTTCAGTCTCACTTGCTGTTCATATTATTCTCTCCTTCTCATGAGTTACTGCACATTTCATGAAATGAACTCTGCATTGTTAAATATTTTACAACCAGAATCATAAAATCCTGTCCCGCTTGTATAGACTGTGTTCTATTTCATGGATTGGTGCCTGATATAAAAGGCACGAGTGGGAAAAGTGGGGAGACAAATACTTTCAGACGCAAACAGGAGCATGTGAATAGTAAAAGAAGAAGCTAGAAATACTATAAGTTACCGTAAATGTGGACCAGCGGATGCGTATGTGTGTGTGCTGTGTGTTGGTGTGATATCCGTTCATCATCATGAAAGGTGAGCTTAAAGGCAAATGAACAGCAGATGTGAAAAAAGGACATACACAGAGAGAGAGCGAGAGTGAGAGACTTTGCAACTTCAACATGTAATGTAATCATTTTTGTAGGCAACATGAATGACGAAGCCCTAAAAGCTTGAGATGACCATCATATGTGACATGGAAAGGCTGGAGTTAGAAAAGCAAGGCTGATTAAGTGAGGAATGAAATGAGGTCAGTTCAATTGGAACGTGACTGGAACCAGCTGTTAGTCAAAGGTTATTGGGTCGTTGTGTCAGGACAGTAATACTGGTTTCTTTTTCTCTATAATAAATTTTACTTGTCACGTTGGACCTTGCTGAGTTTGAGCTGCATGTACATTATGTACATGCAAATTTCACATCAGCTTTTTGGTCACACTAAAATTTAGGGAGTGCAAAAGGCCATCAAAACATCAATGTAAAAGGGTCTGTATTGTCCTAAAGAGATACAATCAAAGCTGAAGATCTGGCTCTTTTAGATGTAGGCCTACCGGTAATATAGAAACAATTCTGTAAAAATGTCACTCATTCTCTTCAGAAAGACATTCATTCAGTGTCAGAGTTTCTTTATTTGTCATTCGCACCACATGTGGTACATTTGGTGGAACGAAATTGTGTACACAGGGTCCCACTTACATCCAACAATAAAATGTAAAAGAAAAACAGCAAAAATATCTTAGATATAAACTAAGAAAAACGTTAACTAAAAATACGCTAAGCACTAGTAGCATAAAAACAATACACCAAACAGCAGCACGGACATGAGTCTGTGTGAGCAGATGAGTATGAATGAACATAGCAACATGAAATAGATCAGTAGCAACATGATGTGATTTTTCACAGTGATTATCCTGGTTAGATATTCATGAGTCTAACAGCCTCAGGGTAGAAGCTGTTCCTCAGTCGAGTGGTTACTTAATGCTTCTTAACCTTCTTCCTAAGGGTAGAACTCTTTGTATTTAAATGCAGACAAGAAATGTCACAAGTTGTTTTGAAAAAAGGGTGACCTTGTCTCCTTTCTTTTTTCTGCATTATTATTATTTTTGTGTCTGCTACGAGCTGTGTGTGCAGCTTGTTTAAAAAAAAACTCTTAGTTTAGCTGAGCTCACAGATTCTGAGAGATCCTTGAAGCCAGCTGCATGCTGCAGCCTCACCCAGCTCTTCATCTAGCTTTCTCTGCTAACCTAACATGTGGTTCATGGGCAGAGTTAACAATCTTAGTCATAGTAGTTAAACACATCCAAAACCTTTGACCAAAAATTCCCTAACACTAACTGAATTTAATTCAGTTCAGTTTGTTTCTATAGCACCAAGTCACAACAGAAGTCATCTCAGTGCACTGAACCGAAACATTCACATATACTGTATGTATAAAAATAAGTTAACACTATTTATGTGAGGATAATAATAATGTATATTAGGGGTGGGCGATATGGCTCAAAAATTATATCGTGATATTTCAGAGCATTATCACGATAACGATAAATTTCGTGATATAACAAAAAAAAACAGAAATCAAATTTATTTGACAAAATTAACTTAACATGTTGCTTTGCAGTATTATATAAATTTTTAAAAAACAACAAGGGGTAATTTTATTGAAATTACCTTATTTAGTAAAGTATTCAGTCTCCAAGTATAAAAAAAAATAAAAAAAAGATCTGTTATTTAGATTGAAAAAGTCTGCACAAAATGTAGATCAACAAAATCTACCACAAAAACTAAAGTGCAGGTGTAGTTTCCTAAAACAACTAAATAAAATGAAGCTTAAGATCTGTTGAGCATAAATGTAACGTACAACAAAATATATGTTGCCTTTAAATGAGCTAGGACTTCCAGAACTTGTAACAAGGTGATCAGCTGACCCTGAAGCTTGTTGGTGTTTCAGCTTCATCTATTCATGCAGGAATTATTCATTTATTGGACTGATCTGTCTCTGATCACCTGCCTCTTGGTCACATTTGAGCTGCGCGTGTTTGTACCGACAGTTAGAGCAAGGGAGACAAAGCCCGCAGCGGCAGCTCAGAGAGGGGTGGGGGGAGGGGGGATGAGCTGTCTGTACCTGCGTTAGAGCTGGATGGAGCGAAGCTGAGACGTGCTTCGTTTGTTTTTAGCATTTTAGCTAGCTAGTATTGTGCGTAACACCAGTACAGACAGGTGGAGAGGGGAGGTGCGCACAGGGCCGGCCCAAGCCTCCATGGGGCCCTAAGCGAAATTTGTTTGGGGCCCTCTATTTCTGTTAATAATGTGGATTGCTGCAATAAACAGTCAGATGATCAGATCATTCACCCACCTAACATAAACTCATTGCAACTCTGACAGCCCTGTTTACATTATCTTATATGTATCATCCAGTGCAGGGGCGTCAAACTCATTTTCATTGTGGGCCACATCAAAATCATGAATGTCCTCAAAAGGCGGGACATGGCAGAATGTATTGATAAAACAACCTATTAACAAATAACTTTCTCTGCATTCAATGACTACTTCTAAAAATTAAATATTTTATGTTTGAGTAATTTGGCATTATAAACATAAAAACTGATTTGATTTGACTAATAAAGTAATACTGAAGCACACAACTGTTATCTTGAAGTTCTGTCTCTGTAGAGTCACAGAAATGGTTATGGTGGGCCGGATTTGGCCCATGGGTCTTGAGTTTGACACATGTGATCTTGTGGTACTGAAAGTAACAAAAGAAAGAAAAAAAACACCAGTGTGCAATGTATTTTACAGCATTAGTGTTGTCTGGTTTATTATCTTTGCTTTTAAAGTGCGACTAAACCCAAAATTAACTTTTTTTAGCTGATAAACTCCCTAGAATGTGTTTAAAATATTATCTAGCACTATGGCTGTGTTTATTTTCACATAATTGTGCATATCTGTGTAAATTGGCAATATTTGGCAATATTTGGTCTAAAACTGTGTTTACGGTAGTCCTTTGGGTTGAAGTTATTGCACCTTAATTTTCATATTGGTCAGGACTGTTCACTCTGATGTGTCTTGTACACTCTGATGTCACAAAGGTGGTTCAAGCAGAGCCAATCCCCTGCAGAGATGAGAAGTGCATACCTTATATGGAAGTGCTGCATTTCACTCCTGACAAGCGGTTTTATTTTTCTTTTCATTTTCATTTTTTTAGGCCTTTGGTTTTGGATGGAATGGGTGGAATAGATAAATACATCTACATGTTTATTCTTTGTTGTTGCTTGGTGTATGTTGTTGGCTAGAGGTTTAATTTGTTTTAGGTTGTTGCAGGTGGAGGCGTGAACAAAAGCACAACTCTACCTCCACCCCTCCTTGTCTCTCGACACGCCCATTTTCAGGGAGATTTTGGAAAGAGGAGTTACCGATCCACAGGGTGTGGAGTTGCTCTTTAAAGAACTGCAACACTAATGTTCAAAAGTAATTTTTAGTGCAAGATGAACAACAAACAACATATAAAATAACCTAGATGCATAAAAATAAATTAAATTGTGCAAAAACAGACTAAATAAATTAAAATAACAAATATCAAGGAAATCCTTAAGATAAGATAAACTAGAACTGTATTGATCCCGCAGGAAATTGTTGTGCCAGAGTACTTTAAATAATGTAAATAAATTACAGTACTTGAAACCACATACAGTAAAACGGTTTAAAAAAAGAAATTTAAAGCTGAATAATTAGTTCTTAAAACTACTGTATGTAAATGTATGCAATAAATAACAATAGCTGAACTTACAATATTAAATGGAACCATACTGAAATCATTACCAAAAAACTTAATTCCACTTAGGGGGCCCCCTAGTGGCCCCGAGGCCCTAAGCAGCCGCTTAGTTCGCTTATGCCTTGGGCCGGCCCTGGGTGCGCAGTTCGGTTTGGTCATTTGAAGCGCTCAATTGTTAAGGGGCGGGGCGCCCTGACGTATTACGTCATGAAATTAGCATATCATGATATAACTTTTTTTGCCCGGGCAAGCTTTTTTTACCGGTATTACCGGGAACGATATGATATGGCCCAGCCCTAATGTGTATGTGTTTTCATCATTGTATGTTCCCATACAATGGTGAAATTGGCTCTCTGCATTTAACCCATCCACCACCAGGTAGAGCAGTCGGCAGCTATGAAAGGCACCTGGGGAGCAACTGGGGGTAGGGTGTCCTGCTCAGAGACACTACAAGATGTGCAATGACTGGGGATTGAACCTGGGACCTTCGGGTCCCGAGTTGGCTGCCCTGCCCTCACACCATCTCAGCCCAGGAGCAGACTGCTTTGAGTTTAACTCCATCACAGAACTCTCATCTTGGGCTAACATGAAGGCAACAATGGAAAGGAAAAATTCCCTCATGAGGAAGAAACCTTTAGATAGTTCTGCTAAAGGTTTCTTCTTCAATAAAATTTCAGCAGAACTATCTACAACATTTTTAAAGTTAAAGTTACTTCATTTGACCTTTTATTTTATTTTGTGTTATTACCTCGCATACCCTTTGCAGATTTTATTTAATTTGTAAATTTGGTTTTCACTTACTTATAAATGTTATTTGTTTGATTTATTTATTTATTTGTGTTATTATTGGGCGGTACGGTAGCACATAGAGCTGCCACCTGTCAGTTAGAAGCTCACCACATCGAATCCTAGCTGTGGGGTCTTTCTGGGTGGAGTTTGCATGTGCTCTCCGTGCATATGTGGGGTTTCTCTGGGTACTCCAGTTTCCTCCCACAGACCAAAAACATGCATGTTAGGCTGATTGGTAACTCTAAATTGTTCCTAGGTGTGAGTGAGAGAGTGAATGGTTGTTTGTCTCGTTTGTCTCTATGTGGCCCTGTGATGGACTGGAGACATGTTCAAGGTGTCCCTCAACTCTCGCACAGTGACTGCTGGATATGGGCGCCAGTGACTCCCACGACCCGAAAAGGGAAAAGCAGGTAAACATAATGGATGGATGGATGTTTTTTTCTTCTTCTTTTTTTCTTTCAGCTGCTCCATACCTTATTGGTCACTACAGCGATCTAACAAAGTCTTCGCTATTATTTGTTTTTACACCAGATGCTTTTCCTGATGCAACCACAGACTACTGAGCTATCACAGCCCTCTGTGTGGAGCAGAGAGCTGCTATCTATGGCACTGGGGGGGAACAGATGTTGGGGGTTAAGGGCCTTACTCAAGGGCCTAGCGTGGGGTAAACGAGGTAGGAGGCAGGTGTGGGTAGTTCATCTTTCTCGTCGACATTTTGATGTTGTCAATCCAGCGACCTTCCGATCACAGGCTTGCCTTCTCTAACCTCTGTGCCACCACTCCCACTAAATGCAACTATGTTTTATCTATTTGTAAATAATTCCAAACTGCTGATTGGAGTCAGCTAAAGTCTTCTGTTTGACATTCGTTGTGAACACCCAAGTAAGAATTTCATTGCAGGGAAACGTTTCCAGTTATGTACATGACAATAAGACTGTTATTCTTTGAATCCTTGAAGTCTTAAAATGTTTAACCCCACAACATGGATTTGCTGCAAGCTTACCAGCATGCTCCACTCAGAACAACAATGCGTTGTCACCACATTAATAAACCACCACAACCTCATTACATACGTTTTGTTTTGTATTTAAAACCTTCCATAAATTATTGTGTTTGATCAAAAGTAACAACAGGCCCACTGTACACCTATGAAGAGCTTACTCCTGTAAATGAATGTTCTGGTTGATTTTTACATTTTTTATTTTTTACAAACTGCAGGGTCATCATGCTGTTGAAGGGAGCCTAAACAGTCAATAACACTTTTTATTTTTAATGAAGGATGGTGTGTTTTCTACATCCAGAAAAATTACATTTTGGCTTTTTGAACAAGAGGCAAAAACGCTTTGTCTAGCTTCCTCTGTCCTGGGTTACATCAGTACATGTGCTGAAAATGTATCCATAAGAAAGTGTGTTAAATTTTACCCCAATCAAAAACCCTGGCTAAATAAGGATGTCCGCACCCTGCTGGCAGCCAGGGACACTGCATTCAAGTCTAAAGATACTGAGGAGTTGAGAAAGTGCAGGAGAGAACTGGATGATGGCATAAAGAAGGCCAAAGCCGCGTATGCACAGAGGATCGAGGGACAGTTCACCTCACATGATCCAAGGAGCATGTGGCAGGGCATCAAATGCTTAACAGACTACAAGGGCAAAAGCAAACAATGCCCCAGGGACCCATCCCTGCCTGATGCCCTCAATAAGTTTTATGCACGTTTTGATGATCCAAACAGACCAACTAGCACCAGACTCACCTCATCACCAGACGAGGAGCACCTCAAAGTGACCGCAGCAGAAGTGAGAGGCAGTCTCAGAAGGATCAACCCTCATAAAGCTACGGGTCCAGACAACATCCCAGGGAAAGTTCTGAAGGAATGTGCGGACCAGCTCTGTGAGGTGCTGGCTGACATCTTCACCACCTCACTTGCACTGGAGTCAGTTCCCACCTGCCTGAAGACCGCCACCATCATCCCAGTCCCAAAAAGCTCCACAGTGACTGGTCTGAATGACTATAGACCGGTGGCCCTCACCCCGATAGTCGCTAAATGTTTTGAGAAACTGGTCATGTCCCACATCAAGACAGCCGTCAACATCAACGAGGACCCTCATCAATATGCATACCGTGAGAACCGATCAACAGAGGACGCCATCTCCTCCGTGGTCCACACTGCTCTCACCCACCTGGATCAGAAGGACTCATACGTGCGTCTGCTCTTTGTGGACTTCACATCTGCCTTCAACACCATGATCCCCCAAACTCTGATAGACAAACTATCCACACTTGGACTAAGCCCCTCTATTTGTAACTGGGTCTTAGACTTCTTAACAGACAGACCACAGTCCGTGAAGATCCACAACTTCTCCTCCTCCACCATCACCCTCAGCACTGGCTCTCCTCAAGGATGTGTGCTGAGCCCTCTTCTGTTCACTCTGCTCACATATGATTGTACAGCCACACATCCAGGCTGTCATATTGTTAAGTTTGCAGATGATACAGCTGTGGTGGGATGCATCACAGATAATGATGAATCCAGCTACAGACAGGAGGTGGAACATCTGGAGAGCTGGTGCAAAGAGAACAACCTTCACATGAATGTGAAGAAGACGAAGGAGATGATTGTGGACTTCAGAAGGAACAAACACACCCACACCCCACTGTATATAGGTGGATCTGCGGTGGAGGTGGTCTCCAGCTACAAGTACCTGGGTGTACACTTGAATGATAACCTCAGCTGGAGCAACAACACCACCAGCCTGATCAAGAAAGGTCATCAGAGACTCTACTTCCTCAGACGGCTGAGACGAGCTGGTCTGAGAAGCTCAGTCCTCACCTCGTTCTACAGGTGTGCAGTGGAGAGCGTCCTGTGCTCCAGCATCAACGTGTGGCATGGAGGCTGCACAGTTGCAGAGAGGAAAGCTCTACAGAGAGTGGTGAAGGCTGCACAGAAGTCTGTGGGAGTCAGTCTCCCCACCATCACAGACATTTACACCTCCAGATGCAGAAAAAGAGCCACCTGCATCATGAAAGACCTCACTCACCCAGCACACTCACTCTTTGCACCACTCCCCTCGGGACGGAGGTTGAGGAGCATCAAATGTAGAACCACTAGACTGAGGAACAGCTTCTACCCTGAGGCTGTTAGACTCATGAATAAATAAATAATAAGAATAAACACTGCAAAATGTCACATCATACTGATACTGATCTGTTTCTTGTTGCTGCGTTCATCTGTGACCATCTGCTCATGTTCGTGCTGCTGTTTATAATGATGTTTTTCTACTACATTAGGGCTTAGTGTATTACTAGCTGATGTGATGTCTCTCTTAGTTAATCCTAGATGTTATTATTGTATTTCTCTTGCATTTGTTGTTGGATGTAACTGGGACCCTGTGTACATAATCTCGTTTTCAACACATGTACTACATGCGGTGCAAATGACAATAAATTCTCTCTGACTCTGACTCTGACTCTTTATTATTGTCAATGGTTTAGACACACTTTCCTTTGTTCAGACATCACACAGCCACAAGTAACTTTATTATTTGAAATTAAGTTGTAATATCAGCTTGGATGTTAAATTGCGGTTACATGTGATTTATTTTAAACAGGTCTACAGTACTGTATATGCTGCTTAAAATCATCATATCCTAAGTTGATCTAGTCAGTGACACAGTGATTTGTTTCTGTTATCAACTCTGAAGAGACATAAGGAATGACTCCTTAAAACTGATTTAGCAGATAAATATTGCTTGTAGTAGTGCACACATCCCCAAAGAAATCACACATATGTGCACCTGGAAAGAGAGAATGATTGTAACAATAGCATTACATAACCCTATAAACACTAAAATGTGAAATGGTGCTTTCTTTGTGAGCTCATACTGACCCAAACTAATCTACACAGCGAGATATGTGTAACCCGAAACATCTCTCAATAATCGTGTAATGGAGAAGACTCCTTCAGACTTTTTCAACAAAAAAGTTTTCCGCCCAGCCCTAAAGCTAAAATATGCTTCAGTCAGTCATAAACCTTTCAACAATACTTTTAACAGGTTCATTTCAGTAAAGAAACAGAAAAAAATGTGTTATTTCCATTTTCGCTGCTTTATGTTTGTTCTAAGTTAAAAGTTAATTGAAGACATTGCTGCCCACTCTTAACAGAAAAAAAAACTGACATGTAGTTCATTCTAAGTGGAGATATAGGATATACACTGTGCTGCCATATTCCTATAAACATGCTGGTGAAGATTCTTAGTCATCCAGCACATGATAAATTCAAAAGACGTTCAATACAAAAACAACTGGACTTTATTTGTAACAAGACGTTTCTCTCCTCATCCGAGGAGCTTTCTCAGTTCAAAGAGCAAAGAGTGTGGGGTTCAGGTTTTAAAGGCTGAGAAAGATACACACATACCTATGTAGATTGACAAATCACACCTCACACCTTAACGGTAGGGGGTTCACCTCATGGACAAGGGGCACTCATCTGAGGACCAGAATGTGCACATTTTGGACCGTGAACACTGATGGTTT
>JBBPBX010048420.1:0-25758 GCA_038048925.1 Garcialebias charrua | reverse complement strand
AGACTACTTTTTGTAGGTTTGCTGCCCAGTAATAATACAATAGGTTAGGTAGAGCCAAACCCCCGTCTTCCTTTTGTCTCTGAAGGAAACGCCCGCTAATTCTGGGGTGTTTGTTATTCCAGATGAACGAGGACAGCTGTTTATCAATAAGTTTAAAAAATGATTTGGGGAGAAAGATCGGAATACTTTGAAATAAATACATAAATCTAGGCAAGATATTCATTTTAATACATGCAACTTTGCCAGCTAGCGATAAATTTAAGACACTCCACTTCTGGAGATCGCGTTTAAGATTATTGAGCAGAGGGGTGAATTTTTTTTCAAACAGATCAGGAAAAGAACGTGTCACGTTGATTCCCAAGTATTTGAAACCTGTTCTAGAGAGAGGGAAGGGCAAATCAGTTTCTGTAATTTGGAGTGCAGAGTTATTGATTGGGAAACATTCACTCTTTAAGAAGTTCAACTTATATCCTGAAAATTTACCAAAACGGTTTAGTAAACTCACGATGCTGGAGATAGATGATACCGGGTCAGAGATGTAGAGCAATAAGTCATCTGCATATAGGGACAGCCGATGTTCCAGTTGCTTTCTATAAATACCCTTAAAGTCCAGTGAGGTCTTAAGCATAATTGAAAGTGGTTCAATAGCTAAAACGAAAAGAAGCGGGCTAAGAGGGCAACCTTGCCGGGTACCTCTAGATAAAGTGAAGGGCCTAGACCTCGTTCTATTAGTGATTATGTTTGCTTTGGGTGATGTGTATAACAGCTGTACCCATGATATAAATTTATGCCCAAACCCAAACCTAGCCAATACTGTAAATAAGTAAGGCCACTCGACTCGGTCGAATGCCTTCTCCGCGTCGAGAGAAACCACAACCTCAGGGGTCTCTCCCGGTGAAGGGGCATGAATAACACCAATAAGCCTACGTATATTAGAAAAAGAGTGACGACCTCTCATGAACCCGGTTTGATCCGAGGAGATTATATCTGTCATGACCGCGTCCAGTCTCAAGGCCAAAAGTTTAGCTAAAATTTTAACGTCTCCATTAAGGAGTGATATAGGCCTGTAGGAAGCGCAGTCCGTCGGACTTTTACCATGTTTTAATAAAAGTGTGATATTAGCTTCTGTAAGGGTCTGTGGCAAGTTTCCATTCTCCAATGAGTTGTTAAACATTTCAAGTAAAAGAGGTGCTAATTTTGATGAAAATTTTTTATAGAATTCAATTGGAAAGCCATCTGGTCCAGGGGTCTTGCCACTTTGCAATGCTGAAATAGAGTTGATAACTTCAGTAAGAGTGAGGGGCCTATCCACATCCCTTTTCTTATCTAGATCTATAGCAGGGATATTCAAGTCGTCTAGAAAATCTTTCATGTCTGAATTATCCTCTGGAAATTGTGAGGAGTATAAATCAGAATAAAATTTTTCAAAGACTTGGTTTATTTCAGCTGGATCAACAGTTTGCTCTGTAGCGGACTTTTGAATCTGTGGTATGAGCTGTGCCGCTGACCGACTTTTGAGTTGGTGGGCCAAAAGGCGGCCCGCCCTCTCACCGTGTTCGTATATGAAGCCTCGGGATCTAAGCAGGGATTGTTCAACATCCTGCGTTGAGATAAGGTTATATTGCATTTGTAGACATAGTCTCTCTTTATATAGCTCGGGGGAGGGTGATATAGAGTGCCTACGGTCCAGTTCTAATATAGAACTAATAAGTTGGTTCTGCCTTGCTTTTCTAATTTTGTTGCGTGTAGCAGTGTAAGATATTATTTCACCTCTGATTACCACTTTTAATGTTTCCCACAGGATAGAGGGAGACACCGAGTCTGATTTGTTTTCTAGCAAAAAATTATCTATCACAGTAGACATCAATTCAAAAAATGTATCATCTGCTAACAAAGTTGAGTCAAGTCTCCACATGGGGCGGTGAGCTTGATTAAGTGATAAGGCTAAATCCAATATAACTGGGGAGTGATCAGACTCTACGATAGCAGAATATTCACTTTTCTTGACAGAGGGTAACAGAGATTTATCAATAAAAAAATAATCAATCCTTGAATATGACTGATGGACATGTGAAAAGAAAGAAAACTCCCTACTATCTGGAAACAAAAAGCGCCAAGGGTCAATGCAGCCCGACTCCTTCATGAATACTCCTAAGGCCTGGGCCATCTTTGATGGGGATGTCGAACTTGAGCTTGATCGGTCTAGGGTTGGATCCATTACACAGTTCATATCACCACCCAAAATCAGGCGGTGAGAGTTCATGTTAGGTAGAGCAGATATTAACCCAGACACAAAGGCGGGGTCGTCCCAGTTAGGAGCATATATGCAAGCAAGTGTAACCTGAGTATCATATAGAGAACCAGATACTATAACATATCTACCCTGTGGGTCTGATATGGACTCGCTTAAAGTAAACTGTATATTTTTGTGTATCAATATTGCTGTCCCTCTGGCTTTTGTGTTAAATTGTGAATGGTAAACTTGTCCCACCCATGGCTTCTTAAGTTTTATATGATCTGTAGAAATCAAATGAGTTTCCTGTAAAAATGCAATTTCAGTTTTTAGTTTTTTAAGGTGAGCAAAATTTTTTGCCCGTTTCACTGGTCCTCTCATGCCCTTCACATTCCAGCTGGTAAAACGAACCATTGAGGCCCCCCCTCTCATATTACTGTTACATATGTCAGCCATAACAATCTAATTTTATACGTGTTCCGGCCCGACAGCCCCACCCGGCAGCACATGTCCACTTATCCACGGTATACAAACTTGAGAAAAAAATCAAATAAAAAAAACAACACAAATCACAAATGTGAAAGGAAAATGCAGCACTAAACCCAACCCTTATTAGAACCCACCCCGACTGAGTCTTCACTTCTCTTGACGAAGCCAACTGCTGTCCCCTAAATACCCGATAGGTCCTCCGATAGGCCATACACACAGTCCCAAACTAACTGTAGAAGGTTCCCAATAAACTTAACATGCAGGAGTTACACACTAAAGTATCAGTAATAATAAATAATGGGTAATTAAGCTCCACAGGGCACCTATACAATGATCCACATCACTATAGATGTGAGTTTTTAGGCTAAAGTACACTAATTTAAATTAAATTATGACGGCCAGCAGTAGACACTAGAACTGGAGAACCAACAATTAAACCTTTAACATATAATTTTTAATTTCTGACCGTAAGTAGGTGGTAAACAAAGCAACAGAAGTAGCAAAAATAGTAATAATATCAATAAAATCAAATAATAGTAACAATAAAGGGTCTATTCGTTTGCATGTAAACATGGCACAAACATACTCACAAATGTATAGATTTATGTCCTTGTGAGAGAGAAAAAAAAACAAAAAAAAAACGGTATATCCATTTGAAGTTGAGTGTTGTCCAGTCATTTAAAGCAGAGTGTGCAAATGCAACTCCCAACTCAATAAAAATAAATAAATAAACATTTTTTTTTTTTTTTTTATTATTTATTACTTTTTTTTTTACTTTTATTTTCTTTCTACTATTTAGTAACCTCTTTCCTCATTCTCGGATGATTTTACCCTCTTTTTACGTCCTCTCCATCCATGCTGCACTCTGAGCACCTCCTGTCGTCCCCCAAGTCTGCCCATCTGAGTTTTTTAAAGTATTTCAAGCTAAACTTATTCCATTGCTTTATTCTGTCTATGTTGAGTCTCTGTTACTCGGTTCACTTCCCCCTTCACTAAGGCAAGCTTCTATCAGCGTTCTCTTAAAGAAAGACAAGGATCCTGATCTCTGTACCTCCTACCGGCCAATATCTTTAATGAATGTTGACACAAAGATTCTTGCAAAGGCCCTGGCTCAAAGACTTGAAAGAGTTCTCCCAACAATTATCTCCAGGGAGCAAACTGGCTTCATAAAGGGACGTCAACTTTATTACAATGTTCGTACATTGTTGAATGTTATTTATTCGAGGGGGACTTCACTAGCGCCTGAGGTTGTCATAACAATTGACGCTGAGAAGGCATTCGATCGGGTTGAATGGAGTTATTTGTTTGTCGTTTTGGAAAAATTTGGATTTGGTAAAAACTTTATATCGTGGATACGCCTTCTTTACACTTTGCCCTGTGCCAGTATTATTACCAATAATAACAGATCCGGATATTTTCTTTTAAATAGAGGATGCAGACAAGGTTGCCCCCTATCGCCCCTTTTGTTTGCACTTGCAATAGAGCCTTTGAGTATTTTTTTGAGATCCTCTCCAAGTGTTAATGGAATCATCAGGAGCCATACAGAAATAAGATTGTCATTATATGCAGACGATTTGCTTCTATATGTTACTGATCCAATAAGAACTTGTCCCGCAATTGTGAAATTTTTTCACAGATTCGCCCATTTCTCAGGGTATAAAGTTAATGTCATCAAGAGTGAATGCTATCCTGTTAACCACTTGGCCTTACAACTCTCCCAATCGGATGTCCCTTTTAAGCTATGCCCTTCAGGTTTTCGATATCTTGGGGTCAACATAACCAGATCTTTTAAGTCTCTGTACTCTAAAAATTTTCTTTCACTTTTGGTGGACATCAAAAAAGACTTTCAAAAATGGGAATCCCTCCCACTCTCTTTGATAGGGAGAATAAGTACTGTTAAAATGAACATCCTGCCAAAATTTTTGTTTCTTTTTATATGTCTACCTGTATTTTTACCAAAAAGTTTTTTTAATTCTTTAGATTCAGCTATTGGTAATTTTTTGTGGAACGGCAAAACACCCAGAGTAAGACAAAAAACACTTCAGAACTGTAAGTTTCATGGTGGTCTTTGCTTACCAAATTTTCGATTTTATTACTGGGCAGCTAATATTAACAAAATTGCTTTCTGGTCTAATCCCGTTGATATAACCTGGTGTGAATTAGAAATATATTCATGTCCCTCAGCTTCACTTTCAGCTTTGCTTACAGGTCCAACTTCTGTGAATCCCTCAGGCCAAACTACCAACCCCATAGTTGTAGATACATTCCGGATATGGTTTCAGTTTAGGAAACAGTTTAAATTTACAGACCCCATAGTCTTGACCCCAATTTTAAAAAACCCATTGTTTAAACCTGCTCTTACTGATCCAACATTCTCCTTATGGCAGAATAAAGGACTAAAATGTTTCAAAGATTTATTTAGAGAAGGGTTGTTTTGCTCTTTCACTGATTTAGCTTCTAAATTTCATCTCCCACCCTCTCATTTGTTTAGATATTTTCAGATAAGAGCTTGTGCAAAATCCTTATTTCCTAATTTTCCTCATCTGCCTCCTGAACAGCCGTGGAGCGAATTTATACAACTTAACCCATTGCAAGGGTCCTTAATTTCAAAGATTTATAATTCTATTCAATCATATGATGTGTTTTTAACCACAAGCACTAAGAGAGCTTGGGAGCAGGAATTGGGGCTAGTTTTTGATGATCACTGGTGGGAGAAAGCTCTGATGGCTATTCATAATACCTCTATATGTGCCCGCCTGAGTCTGATACAGTTCAAAGTAATATTCAGATGTCATTACTCAAAATCTAGACTGGCACGGATCTACCCTAATGTAATAGATGTTTGTGACCGCTGTGGAGGCTCGCCCTGCAATCTTACACATATGTTTTTTTCGTGCTCAGCCCTTGTGAACTTCTGGCAAATTTATTTTCATACCATATCGATTGTACTTTCGAAAACTATTGACATCTCGGCTTATACTGTCATATTCGGTCTCCCGGAGCAATATAGTCAATACTCCACAAGAGAGTTGAAGGTGATAGCTTTTACTTCTTTGATCGCTAGGCGTCACCTTCTTTGTAATTGGAAATCAACTAAAACTCCATCCAGCACAATGTGGATAAATGAGGTCATGTCCTTTTTGAAAGTGGAGAAAATTAGATATACTAAATCTGGAAATTTGAACAAATTCTACTCTATCTGGCAGCCATTTATGGAATTTGTTGCTTTAATGTAGAAATACAAATTCCCCTGCACACCTAGGTTTCTTTTTTATTTCTTTTTTAATTTATTTAATTTTATTTTTTTTACTTAAAAGTTATTTCAATTTATTTCAATTTATTGTTTTATATTTTATTTACTACTACTTTCACTTTACTGTGTTTCACTATTGGAGGTGTTCTGTATGTGTTTGGTGTTCCTGGGAAAAAAAAAAGGCATGTTAGAGTCAAAGGTGTGAATAGTTTGGTTATCTTCAACATTTTTATACCCTCGAATTTGTAAATACCTTTGTTCTATATGCAAAATATCAATAAAAATATGTGAAAGAGAAAAACACTTTTCTTTTATTGGTCGGATGAAATATGCTAATTTTTTGAGACATGAATTTTGGGTTTTCATGAGCTGTATGCCAAAATCATCAGTATTAAAACAATAAAAGACCATAAATATTTCAGTTGGTGTGCAATGAATCTAAGATATATGAAAGTTTCATTTTTATCATTACATTATGGAAATTAATGACCTTTATCACAATATGCTAAGTTTTTGAGAAGGACTTTTATGGTATATGGTGGCGCTGTTGTCTGCTCAAAGCTTGTGTTG
Organism: Garcialebias charrua; assembly: GCA_038048925.1. Classification (NCBI taxonomy): domain Eukaryota; kingdom Metazoa; phylum Chordata; class Actinopteri; order Cyprinodontiformes; family Rivulidae; genus Garcialebias; species Garcialebias charrua. The sequence continues at coordinate 19,213 of JBBPBX010048420.1, read as the reverse complement.
GACTCAGAGGTTCTGTCTCTGAACGGGTCGTGGACCAGAGGACACAGATGTTGGACCAGAGGACACAGATGTTGGACCAGAGGACACAGATGTCCTCCTGTCAGTTTGTGCTCTGGTTCTTTGTGGCTCTGTTGTGAAGTCGGACAGAACCAGAAGAAGACGAGACCATCAGAGAGGAGGGGAGGCGCCGCTGAGAGGAAGGAGGAGATTAGCAGCTCGTGCACACGCTCAGTGTTGACGGCGTGACAGGTGGAAGTCGTGGTTCTGGTTCTGGTTGATGATGCTCGGTCCTCCTGAGGCTCAGCATGTCGGACTCGTGGACAGTCCTCTCTAATTTCTCCCTCCCTGAGAGGAGCATGCTGCGGCGCTCCAGGAGGTAAAACCATCTTCTCCTCCTCTTTCATCCCGTCTGCCGGGCTCACCGGTCGGTTCTGTTGGGTCTCTCCTCTGTTCACGGACCGGTTCTGTTCTGATGGGCTGCTCACACCTGACGGTGCCGCTCCGCTCAGACATGTTGGATGTCTGCTCAGATATGTTGGATGTTTGCGTTGTTGTTTCTTTTCTCTGTCGGTCGACTCTTCCTCCTCCTCGTGGGTGATGAAGCAGCGGTTCTCCTCCTCCTCCTGGTAATAACGGGGCAGAAACACACGACACTCCTCTGAGGAGGTGAAAGCTCAGACTCCTGCGTAGCAACAAGCAGGTTCTGGTGCAGAACGGGTTTTAGCTTCTTGTTGTCTGGACCAGATCTGAAGCCCAGAGCTTCAGATCTGGACTTCAGATCTCCTGTGGATCCTGGACTTCAGATCTCCTGTGGATCCTGGACTTCAGATCTCCTGTGGATCCTGGGCTTCAGATCTCCTGTGGGTCCTGACACCAGCTGGTGTCAGGACCCACAGGAGATCTGAAGCCCAGAGCTTCAGATCTCCTGTGGATCCTGGGCTTCAGATCTCCTGTGGGTCCTGACACCAGCTGGTGTCAGGACCCACAGGAGATCTGAAGCCCAGAGCTTCAGATCTCCTGTGGGTCCTGGGCTTCAGATCTCCTGTGGATCCTGACACCAGCTCTGGGCTGGTGTCAGGATCCACAGGAGGTCCCTGAAGGTTTTGTTGGTGTATCAGAAGTTTCTGAACCTTGGGTCTCTGCATCTTCTTTGTTTATCATAGTCTACACTGGACGCAGATGGAATCATGAGGCAGAGAGGAGGAGACCTCATGGATCTTAAAGGTGGAGGAGGAGAACCTCATGGATCTTAAAGGTGGAGGAGGAGACCTCATGGATCCTAAAGGTGGAGGAGGAGAACCTCATGGATCTTAAAGGTGGAGGAGGAGAACCTCATGGATCTTATAGGTGGAGTCTGAGAGGGCCAATGTGTTTAGAACCTGAGTTGTGGAGGCGTGACTCTAAATGAACCCCTGAATTAATCTGTTACCTTGTAAAAACGTGCACGTGTCACAAACTGTTTATCTTTGATGACCAATAAAATCTGTGAATAGTTGTTGTTTTTTCTCACAGACCTGAACGTTGTTGGAGGAAACTGTTCCACGAGTTGGACCAAAACATTAAAGCTAATTTTGTTGACGAAAGAGCCGAACACGTCTATTTAATTTTAACCATTTATTATCATTAATAATTAATTCAAGGATTCAAGGTTCTTTATTTATCATTTGCACCCCATATGGTGGAACGAAATTATGTACACAGGGTTCCAGTTTCATCAACAATAAAAAGTAAAAGAAAAACAGTAACAACATCTAAGATATGAACTAAGAAAAACATCAATTAAAAATATGATAAGCAGTAAAAGCATAAAAAGATTACTTCGAACAGCAGCACAAACATGAGTGTTTGTGTGAGCAGATGAGCACGCATGAACACAGGAACATGAAACAGATCAGCAGCAACATGAAACAGATCAGAAACAACATGAAATAGATCAGAAACAACATGAAACAGATCAGAAACAACATGAAACACATCAGAAACAACATGAAACGGATCAGAAACAACATGAAACGGATCAGAAACAACATGAAACGGATCAGAAACAACATGAAACACATCAGAAACGACATGAAACGGATCAGAAACAACATGAAACGGATCAGAAACAACATGAAACACATCAGAAACAACATGAAACGGATCAGAAACAACATGAAACGGATCAGAAACAACATGAAACGGATCAGAAACAACATGAAACACATCAGAAACGACATGAAACGGATCAGAAACAACATGAAACGGATCAGAAACAACATGAAACGGATCAGAAACAACATGAAACGGATCAGAAACAACATGAAACGGATCAGAAACAACATGAAACGGATCAGAAACAACATGAAACGGATCAACATCAGAAACAACATGAAACGGATCAGAAACAACATGAAACATCAGAAACAACATGAAACAGATCAGAAACAACATGAAACAGATCAGAAACAACATGAAACAGATCAGAAACAACATGAAACAGATCAGAAACAACATGAAACAGATCAGAAACAACATGAAACAGATCAGAAACAACATGAAACGGATCAGAAACAACATGAAACGGATCAGAAACAACATGAAACGGATCAGAAACAACATGAAACGGATCAGAAACAACATGAAACACATCAGAAACAACATGAAACGGATCAGAAACAACATGAAACACATCAGAAACAACATGAAACAGATCAGAAACAACATGAAACAGATCAGAAACAACATGAAACAGATCAGAAACAACATGAAACAGATCAGAAACAACATGAAACGGATCAGAAACAACATGAAACGGATCAGAAACAACATGAAACGGATCAGAAACAACATGAAACGGATCAGAAACAACATGAAACACATCAGAAACAACATGAAACAGATCAGAAACAACATGAAACGGATCAGAAACAACATGAAACGGATCAGAAACAACATGAAACACATCAGAAACAACATGAAACACATCAGAAACAACATGAAACGGATCAGAAACAACATGAAACACATCAGAAACAACATGAAACACATCAGAAACAACATGAAACACATCAGAAACAACATGAAACACATCAGAAACAACATGAAACACATCAGAAACAACATGAAACAGATCAGAAACAACATGAACCAGATCAGCAGCTTCATGATGGGATTTTTCACAGTGATTATTTTGGTTATTTATTCATGAGTCTAACAGCCTCAGGGTAGAAGCTGTTCCTCAGTCTAGTGGTTCTACACTTAATGCTCCTCAACCTCCTTCCTTAGGGGAGCGGGACAAAAAGTGTGTGCTGGGTGAGTGTGGTCCTTCATGATGCAGGTGGCCCTCTTCCTGCATCAGGAGGTGTAGATGTCTGTGATAATAATAATAATAATAATCATTTTATTTAAAAGCGCCTTTCAGGACACCCAAGGACACTTAACAAACCAATACAGTGTAATACAGTTCAAACATTATCAGCGACAAATTGAAATATAAAATACATAGATTATAAAATGCAAAATAATAAAAATACATTTAGTAAAGTTAATGATAAGCTAGTCTAAAGAGATGTGTTTTCAGGGCTGTCTTGAACAGAGAAAGGGAGGTGGTGTTTCGAAGGTCTGGTGGTAGAGCGTTCCAGAGGTGAGGGGCAGAGCAGGTGAAGGCCCTGCTCCCCATGGTGGAGAGGCGGGCAGAGGGTACATGGAGATGTAGTGAAGAGGAGGATCTGAGAGAGCGTGATGGGATGGAGATTTGTAGGAGGTCAGATAGATAAGGAGGGGCAAGGTTGTGGATAGCTTTGAACGTGAGAAGTAGAATTTTGAAGATGATGCGTGATTTAACCGGGAGCCAGTGGAGCTGCTGCAGGACAGGAGTGATGTGGTTATAGTAGGAGGTTTGAGTGATGACACGGGCAGCTGAGTTCTGGACCATCTGTAACTTGTGGAGAGATTTGTTGGGGAGGCCGTAGAGAAGGGAGTTGCAGTAATCGATACGGGAAGTCACAAGACTGTGCACCAGGATGGCTGTGGAGCGGGGTGTGAGAGAAGGACGGAGACGGTTAATATTACGGAGGTGGAAATAGGCAGACCGAGTAATATTGTTGATGTGTGAAGTGAAGGAGAGAGTGGTGTCGAGGATGACACCGAGACTCTTGACCTGAGGGGAGGGGGATAGCAGAGAGTTGTTAAGGGGGACGAGAAGATGTTCTGATTTTGAAATAGAGTTTTTGGTACCGACAAGAATGATTTCTGTTTTGTTACTGTTTAGTTGAAGGAAATTGTTAGAAAACCAGTGATTTAGCTCATTGAGACAGTCGGTGAGGATGGAGGGTGGGTGGGTGGAGTTAGGTTTTGATGACAAGTAGAGCTGTGTGTCATCAGCATAACAGTGGAAATGGACGCCGTATTTGCGGAAGATGTGACCTAGAGGAAGGAGGTAAATGATGAAGAGGAGGGGTCCGAGGACAGAGCCTTGGGGGACACCCGTGGAGACAGGGGAAGACTGGGAACGGAAGGATTTAAGCTGAATGAATTGAGTGCGGTCAGAGAGATAGGAGTTGAACCAGTCTAACTGGGTACCTGAGATGCCAATGGAGGTCAAGCTAGATTCATACTTGACGCGCCGCGCAGCGCGCGAGGGTGCGCGCTCCAAAAGTGACGCAATTTCACAGTCCCCGCCCCTGCGCGTTGGCCCCGCGCAGGGGATTAGCGCGTGCCGTGCACCTCTGAATTTTTGAAACTCCGCAAGCCCTGCGCGCGCGCGGTGGGCGCTACGATTTGATTGACAGGTCCTCACCGACAGCCTTCACCCTCTTCACGCCGGAGCCTGCAGCTGTTTGCGCCGCTGTGGTCGTGGAGACGGAGTCGCGACGCATGGAGGAATGTTTTGTGACACAAAATGTATTAAATTATCCTTCATTCCTGATCTGGAGTCGGACTTTTCTTTTGTTTTTTCGCCAAAAGTCACGTGATCGCTTTCTCCTCCGCTGACTCCATGCATTAAAACCGCAAATAAAGACAACAGTTCAGCACGCGAGCAGAAAGCTATTTGTTTTTGTTGTGTGACGTCAAACAGTTCTTCTTCTACGGTAGATTTCTTCTTCTACACCTTTCTTGCAACATATGCACAGGTTTTAGAGGGTACTGCCTTCTGCTGGTCCGTAAAAGAACAGCACTTTGCCATGCGCCGCCGTGCGACAACTATAAACACCGAGGCGACACTGTAAACGCATTTTGCCGCACGGCACAGTGCACGCGCAGCACGCGCGCTCCAGCCTGCGGACCAAAGCGCGAGTCTAACTCAGCCTTTAGTCTGTTGAGGAGGTTAGAATGACAGATGGTGTTGAAGGCCGAACTTAGATCAAGAAGAATGAAGATGGACAGAAGACCAGAGTCAGCATCAAGAAGATGTGATGGTAGAGAGACTGACTCCAACATCTTCTGTGCAGCCTTCACCACTCTCTGCAGAGCTTTTCTTTCTGCAGCTGTGCAGATTAATTAGAGGAAAGTATCATAGTCTGCTTTAGGAAAACATCCAGGCTAACTTTGAAACTATTTGGTTAGTTTTAGTAAAGTCCCTGTTTGGTAACAAAACACTTTTTCATTCAATCTTTATTTAAACAGATAAGTCACATTGAGCCTTGAAGACTCATTCACAAGTGAGATCTGTTGGACAGACAATAAAACTGGTGAAAAATGACACATAGGGTTTGGAGACAAAAAAAATCCTAACACATTTTTTACCTCTGTTTGAAGGTCAAAAATGTGCTAATGAAAAAAAATCTTGCACAAAAGCACATAATGACGCCAACATTACGCAGAGATGGGGGGGGGGGTGGAGTACTCGAAGGCGGTGAGCAGCCAGCTCGCAGAGGGACTGCATTTTACAGTAGTTCCCTCTGGAGAGATCTGTGCAGACTCGGGGGGGGGGAGGGGGTGCTGAGGACGGCCAGAGGAGAATCCAGAGTCCTGAAATGATGACATAATGTTTATTCAGCTGTGCTCCTCTGAAAAGTCTGTGGAATTCCTCAGTGGCAGGATTGGGAGGGGGAGAGCGTCAAGTTTACAAAACTTCTCAGGCTTAGTAAATATGCTTGTTAGTAATAAAATACTTTGTTAGGATTAGTTAAGATTTTTTTTTCTTTGGGCTTCTCCCTTCGTCAGGGGTCACCACAGCGAACTAGTCGCACAAAGATTTGGCAATTGTTTTTATGCCGGATGCCCTTCCTGACACAACCACAGACCACCAAGCTACCACAGCCCTCTGTGTGGAGCAGAGAGCTGATATCTAGGGTTCCCGGGGAGCAGATGGTTCGGGTTAAGGGCCTTGCTCAAGGGCATAGTCTCCAACTAGTCTCCAATTGGTCTCCAACTAGTCTCCAATTGGTCTCCAGCTAGTTTCCAACTGGTCTCCAGCTAGTCTCCAACTAGTCTCCAACTGGTCTCCAGCTGATCTCCAGTTGGTCTCCAGCTAGTCTCCAACTGGTCTCCAGCTGGTCTCCAGCTAGTCACCAACTAGTCTCCAACTGGTCTCCAACTGGTCTCCAGCTGGTCTCCAGCTAGTGTCCAACTGGTCTCCAGCTGATCTCCAGTTGGTCTCCAGCTAGTCTCCAACTAGTCTCCAACTGGTCTCCAGCTGGTCTCCAGCTAGTCTCCAACTGGTCTCCAGCTGATCTCCAGTTGGTCTCCAGCTAGTCTCCAACTGGTCTCCAGCTGGTCTCCAGCTAGTCACCAACTAGTCTCCAACTGGTCTCCAACTGGTCTCCAGCTGGTCTCCAGCTGGTCTCCAGCTAGTGTCCAACTAGTCTCCAACTATTCTCCAACTGGTCTCCAGCTAGTCTCCAACTGGTCTCCAGCTGGTCTCCAGCTAGTCTCCAGCTGGTCTCCAGCTGGTCTCCAGCTAGTGTCCAACTAGTCTCCAACTATTCTCCAACTGGTCTCCAGCTAGTCTCCAACTGGTCTCCAGCTGGTCTCCAGCTAGTCTCCAGCTGGTCTCTAGCTAGTCTCCAACTAGTCTCCAACTAGTCTCCAGCTAGTCTCCAACTGGTCTCCAGCTGATCTCCAGCTACTCTCCAACTGGTCTTTAGCTAGTCTCCATCGAGTTTCAGCTAGCATCCCACTAGTCTTCAGCTCGTATCCAGCTAATCTTTAGCTAGTCTCCAGGTAGTCTCCTGCATCTCTTCTCCTGCCTGACTCCAACTAGTCTCCAACTGGTCTCCAGCTAGTCTCCAACTGGTCTCCAGCTAGTCTCCAACTGGTCTCCAGCTGGTCTCCAGCTAGTCTCCAACTGGTCTCCAGCTAGTCTCCAACTGGTCTCCAGCTGGTCTCCAGCTAGTCTCCAACTGGTCTCCAGCTGGTCTCCAGCTAGTCTCCAACTGGTCTCCAGCTGGTCTCCAGCTAGTCTCCAGCTAGTCTCCAACTGGTCTCCAGCTAGTCTCCAACTGGTCTCCAGCTAGTCTCCAACTGGTCTCCAGCTGGTCTCTAGCTAGTCTCCAACTGGTCTCCAACTGGTCTCCAGCTAGTCTCCAGCAAGTCTCCAACTAGTCTCCAACTAGTCTCCAGCTAGTCTCCAACTGGTCTCTAGCTAGTCTCCAACTGGTCTCCAGCTGGTCTCCAGCTAGTCTCCAACTGGTCTCCAGCTGGTCTCCAGCTAGTCTCCAGCTAGTCTCCAACTGGTCTCCAGCTGGTCTCCAACTAGTCTCCAACTGGTCTCGAGTTAGTCTCCAACTGTTCTCCAGCTGGTCTCCAGCTAGTGTCCAACTGGTCTCCAACTGATCTCCAGCTACTCTCCAACTGGTCTTCAGCTAGTCTCCATCGAGTTTCAGCTAGCATCCCACTAGTCTTCAGCTCGTATCCAGCTAATCTTTAGCTAGTCTCCAGGTAGTCTCCTGCATCTCTTCTCCTGCCTGACTCCAACTAGTCTCCAACTAGTTTCCAAGAATCCCAGTCCAATGACATTCCACCTTAAACCTTCGGCTGTGACCCTGGTCAGTGTTTCCCCTAGGCTACTTGCCTTGACAGTGTGTTGTCTGTGTGGCTGACAGTTGTTGACCAGTGATGGGTGGGGAACTGGGGGAGGGTGTGTGAAGGAAACAGCTTGGCGTAATGGAAGCGGAGCACTACCTTTGTAGCTTTTTGGCTAGCGCACCTGTGTAGCACACTGCTAGCTTAGTGCTATGTCAGTGCCGACAGTTGTCAACAGGAGGGGAGTGTTGGTTCAGTAGGCAGGGTGGGGCACCCTCCTTGTATAATGGTAGGGGAAACACTGCTGGTCATTATTAGTAGTTTTAGCTCATGTAACTCACAGCTGCTACCACGCCAAAGTTTAGCTCCATATCTGTAAAACCATCTGGACACCAGCCGATGAGACGACACTTTGGTCTCTGTCCGCTCTGACTAGTCATTAGCTCATCCGTCCCATTAGATGTAAACAGGTTGTTAAAGGAGTTATGTAGAGTAGGTAAGATACTGACAGTTTGCAGAAATGTGTCTGTGAGACAAAACATTTTAGTTTTCTTCCTTTAACAGAAAGTAGGTCACGTTTTTTATTCAGAGCATAAAAAAGTTCTGAGCACGACGAAGTGAAGTCCTTCGGCTGCTTTAGCTGACAACCGGCTGCTTTGATGATGACTAAACACACACACACAGAATAAACCATGTTCCCCAGCAGAGTCCAATCTGTCTTCAGGAAGCACAAAGACCCGTTAGTCGTCTTTTTTCTTCTCTGCAACCAGAACCAGAACACAGAGCCGCCTCGGGTTCTGAACACCCCCCCCCCCACACACACACACACACACACTGTCCCCGCCCCCTCTCCGTGGATCCTGGGGGTTTTGTCAGGTGGATTTGATGCCTCGTCATCCTCATAAATCTATATTCATGAGGCGGCAGAGTGACTGACAGGCACCGTAAACCGTCTACGATCAGTCGGCCATCTTTTTGTCCCAGTGGGACGCCATCAAGCAGTGCACTGCTTGTCATTTGTCTGTCCTGTCTTCGTGGACGTGGTTAATTTGACTCTTCTCTGGTTCCCCGTCTCTCAGCAGCGCAGCCTGACCAGTGCCTAACATCAGCTAAAGATCTACAGTCTGCAGACTAACGTTTAGCTTTTATTTAGTTTTTCGTGGATGGTTTTACTTTAATTAAAAAACTTCACTGAACGGTCACGCTGAATGTCCAACTGTCCACAAAGGGACAGGGACGTCCCGGTCGCAGTGAGATGAACATGGACAGCCTCGGCCCTCTTGACTTCCTGTAGGTCATGTGATCAGCTGGGGGCGTCCATCCTGTCACAAACACAGCTGCTTAATTACAGAGTGCAGCCGTGATGGGCCAATTAACACGACCAGAACCTGCCAGGAGACTTCCTGTTTGTGTCTCCTCAGTTCAAACAGATTCTTCAGCGTGAGCTCCGTTCAGATTCACACAAAGTGACCAAACTTCTGCTGTCCAAATCACTTGAGTCGTTATGATTTACGTATCAATAAAGTTCTGTCTGAACGCAGACTGGATCTCTGTTCTGGTCCGTTTGGACCCGTTGGACCAGATGGGGGTCGGATCCTCGTAGCCACAGAAGCCATCGGAACAGTTCTGTTAGGACAAGAATAACTAAAGCAATGTTTGTATTATATAGAGTTAGGAATTTGTTAAATGATAAAGCTCTGTATTTGTTGTGTAATACAATTATTGTCCCACACATAATCTATTGTATTGATATTTGGGGTAAAGCTTGTAAATCATTCACGGAACCTGTTTTTGTACTACAGAAGAGAGCAGTAAGAATAATTACCAGAAAGCATTATTGTCACCCTTCAAGCACATTATTTCATAAATTGAAATTGTTGAAGTTCCATGACCTGATGGATTACAATATCCTGTCGATTATGTATAGAGCTCATAAAAATGAACTACCAGTGAATATACAGATGTTTTTTGTCAAACGTAAAAGTTGTTATAATCTTAAAGGAACAGAGATTTTTGTGAAACCAAGATATAGAACTAGTTTGAGGGGTCGGTCAACCTCAATCAAAGGACTTGAACTGTGGAATAATTTGGAAACTGGCATTAAAAATGCTAAATCAATGACTATTTTTTTAAAATATGATCAAAACAAATTTCTTGCAAAAATATAATTGAAACAGTATCGTGGATTAGATTTAATTTTTCTTTGAAATTCTCTTTCTTGGAAACTACAGTATATGAGTTGCTTTTGTTCAATCTGTAACTTCTTAGAATTATTATTTTTTTGTCTTGTTTGAATTATTTTTGTAAAAGGGGGCAGATAAAATAAGATTTTTTCTTCTTACTGCTACCCTTCATTTTACTTTTATACTGTACGGTCTCAAATGTGAGATTGTTTTGTGATGTATTTAAAATGAATAAATTTAATTAAAACAATTTAAAAAAATTATTAAGGGTGATCCAGATGTTCATCCTCTGGTTGTGGTTCTGGGAGTCTGATGGTCACATGTGGTTTATGTTGGGAGTACTGGGACCCATTGTAAAGGCCGCCACATACTCGGGCGTGCTTCACTCCAGCGGTCCGTGCGTACCCGAGGTGGACTCAACGTGGTCTCACAGCAAACATCCCCGGGCCAAGTCCGCCTAAAGTTGAATTTTTTCATGCACGTACTCGGTGTCGCACAGTAAACTGTCCGGAGAGGGACGGTTTTGTTTGTGACACCAATTTATTCAATTCCTCTTCTTCCTCCCTGGTCGGGTTTAATGACCTTTTCTTTTGTTTTTGTTCCAACAGTCAAACGATCTCTTCCTCCTCTTCTTCTGACGTCATGACTGAAATGTGAGAAATGAAGGAATTTGTCACGAGATAATTAAAATCAGGTCCGGCGTGGCTGCGGAGGGTCTGGAGGTTTCCTGGTGGGCCGTTCTGATGTGTGGGCTGCAGGGCCAGCGCTCCCTGGTTTTTATTTACAACATATAAACACAGAACGCCGCTGCTCCTGGGCCGCGACCTGTCAATCAATCCAGTAGGCGTGTCAGCAAATGACCAATGGGTGACCTCAATTTGTCCCGAAGGTAAACGCCTTTTGCCTGCGGAGCTGGTCTGCAGTCCATCAGGGTGTAGCTCGAGTACAAAGTCTGAACCGCAGGCGGACAGTGTGCACAGTGTCGCAGGCGGACAGTGTGCACACTGTCGCAGGCGGACAGTGTGCACAGTGTCGCAGGCGGACAGTGTGCACAGTGTCGCAGGCGGACAGTGTCGCAGGCGGACAGTGTGCACAGTGTCGCAGGCGGGTCACGGAGTACGCCCGAGACTGTGGGAGCCTTCAGGTCCATCCGGTGTCTGCAGAACCAAAGCGAGACCTCTTGGTTCTAAGTGGAGCTCGGTCCAGGTCCAGGTTGGACTCCAGCAGGTCCGCTCCTCCTCTCTGATGTTGGAGTTCTTCATGGACTGGACCTTCATGTTCTGCTCTTGTTGTTTTGGTTCTGACCTGAGATCCATTTCAGGGTTTCCACTAGTTTACTTACTGCTCATCTCATCCATGATTTTTGTTGATGGGGAGAGGGGTGGGGGGGGGGGACATGGAGACATGTCTGAGTGCAGCTTGTACCAACAGTGTTTGAGGTAGAACCTTCAGGTAGAACCTTCAGGTAGAACCCTCAGGTAGAACCTTCAGGTAGAACCTTCAGGTAGAACTTTCAGGTAGAACCTTCAGGTAGAACCTTCAGGTAGAACTTTCAGGTAGAACCCTCAGGTAGAACCCTAAGGTAGAACCTTCAGGTAGAACCTTCAGGTAGAACCCTCAGGTAGAACTTTTAGGTAGAACCCTCAGGTAGAACCCTCAGGTAGAACCCTAAGGTAGAACCTTCAGGTAGAACCTTCAGGTAGAACCCTCAGGTAGAACTTTTAGGTAGAACCTTCAGGTAGAACCTTCAGGTAGAACCCTCAGGTAGAACCCTCAGGTAGAACCTTCAGGTAGAACCCTAAGGTAGAACCTTCAGGTAGAACCCTAAGGTAGAACCCTCAGGTAGAACTTTTAGGTAGAACCCTCAGGTAGAACTTTTAGGTAGAACCCTCAGGTAGAACCCTCAGGTAGAACCTTCAGGTAGAACCTTCAGGTAGAACCCGTGCAGCTTGTGCTCACACAGGTGAGATGATGTCACTGACTCTGAGTTTGTTTCTGTCTCCAGCTGTCGAGCGAGCAACAGGAAGAGTCTGATCGTGACGTCAAGCACCTCACCAACGCTTCCTCGACCACACTCACCTTTACATGGACACACAGGTGAGACAACTTTACACACAGGTGAGACAACTTTACACACAGGTGAGACAACATTACACACAGGTGAGACAACTTTACACACAGGTGAGACAACTTTACACACAGGTGAGACAACTTTACACACAGGTGAGACAACTTTACACACAGGTGAGACAACATTACACACAGGTGAGACAACATTACACACAGGTGAGACACCTTTACACACAGGTGAGACAACATTACACACAGGTGAGACAACTTTACACACAGGTGAGACAACATTACACACAGGTGAGACACCTTTACACACAGGTGAGACAACTTTACACACAGGTGAGACACCTTTACACACAGGTGAGACAACTTTACACACAGGTGAGACAACATTACACACAGGTGAGACACCTTTACACACAGGTGAGACAACTTTACACACAGGTGAGACACCTTTACACACAGGTGAGACAACTTTACACACAGGTGAGACACCTTTACACACAGGTGAGACAACTTTACACACAGGTGAGACAACATTACACACAGGTGAGACACCTTTACACACAGGTGAGACACCTTTACACACAGGTGAGACACCTTTACACACAGGTGAGACAACTTTACACACAGGTGAGACAACATTACACACAGGTGAGACACCTTTACACACAGGTGAGACACCTTTACACACAGGTGAGACAACTTTACACACAGGTGAGACACCTTTACACACAGGTGAGACAACTTTACACACAGGTGAGACAACTTTACACACAGGTGAGACACCTTTACACACAGGTGAGACACCTTTACACACAGGTGAGACACCTTTACACACAGGTGAGACACCTTTACACACAGGTGAGACAACATTACACACAGGTGAGACACCTTTACACACAGGTGAGACACCTTTACACACAGGTGAGACAACATTACACACAGGTGAGACAACTTTACACACAGGTGAGACACCTTTACACACAGGTGAGACAACTTTACACACATGTGTAAGGGGTTATGAGGAGGTCAGTTTTGATACTGATCTCCTTTTTACCTTAATTAATTTACTTATTCAGATTGAATAGTAAATTCACGGATTCTGTTCTTTTTCAGTTTACCCAATATTTCTGTGATCTTTATGATGGATAAATACACAAAGCCATTAAGTGACAAAGACGTTAACTTAGCTTGATATGTCAAAGAGACACTATCATTTATTTAAAATGAATCAACTAAATTAACACCATTACACTTGATTGACATGATTTCACTTTCTTTCAAATTAATACGTCAGCACACTTAAATTTAACACAACAGACTTCAATATTGGATGTTAACATATTTAGTCTGTGGGCTCTTCAGCTTAAAATAGTTTCCAGCTTAGAATTGAGGGAAAAAGATAGGAGGAAAGATTTAAGAAGAATTGGGAGGTTAAGAGAGGAAGTTTATCTTGCATTTATGAAACCAGATGACACTCTTCCGTACGCGTCCAGCTAAGATATCATCACACCTCCAGCAAGCAAACAGCTGCTCCTTTACCTTAAGACGTCCGCCTTGGTTCTGGTAAAGAGCTGTGGTCAACTTTAGACTGACGAGTCGTCGGTCCCGCAAGTCCAAGCTGGACTCCACGCGTGTTTACCTTGTCGGTGTCGGTGATACTCGCTTTCGTCGGCAGAAGTCGTGACAGTCGTGGCTTCTTGGCTCAAGATAATTTATTCCAGGAAGGAATAACAAAGTTTTTGAGCTTACGCTCGGAGTGGACCCATAACAACATGTTATCAGTCCCAGCTGGATGACGAGTCCTTAGCGCGTGACTGTTGGTCATTCAGCTCTTTGGAAAGTTCACATCATCTTTCGAAGCTCCCAGCAAACTCTCTCGGACTCTTGCCGACTCTCAAGTGTGTCAGCAAAACTTAGGACTAGTACTTAAGGAAGGACCAGTCGAGGAGTTCACTTGTCTTATCAGGACCCAAGGTTACAGCCAGCAGCAGAGGGAAATGTTTAGGAACAGACAGAGAAGCTGGAGCCTTGTTCATGAAAAACAACGGATTAAACTGTCTTCTTATTTCTAAACAAAACAGTCGGGTCTCTGTGACCCGAGATTTCCCTTTAACACAGCAGTGAACACAGTTTAACTCTTACAGAATAACACAGCTTAAAAGCACACATCATGAAAATGACAAAAGTTATTCTTTTGATCACATCAGCCTAAAATCAAAGATAGAAATAGTCTCTTTTGGTGACTATATTTATCAGATTACAGCTAAATGAATGATTTTGTAGTAAATGTCTTGCTTTACTGAGAGGTCAGTAAAGGTCATCACTGGACAGTTCAAAAGTACACAGGTGTCTTAAAAGTGGACAAGGTCATGCCCACTACATCTCCCCCCTTTTGGAAGCCATCGCCAGTCCTTGGGGATGGGGTCCAACACGAAAGGAAACCTTGAACTGTCTTTGATCTTGAAGTAATCCAGCAAGTGGAAAAGAAAAATCAAAAATTATAATCCCATAAAGTTTTTGGAAATTCCATACTGTTCGGAGGTAATCCCATTGCGAAAAGCTTTTAATCCTTTGGAAAACAAAGTCTGTTAACTCTTGGAAAACAAAGTCTGTGATCCTTTGGAAAGCAAAGTCTTATAATCCACAGCGGTAATTCCACAACGATTAGTTTTGTTGATTGATCAGCAACAATTGTTTTCATAATCAGCATGTAGAGGGGATCCCTCGATTGACGCAGAGGAGGCGACCCTTGGATGAAGGTTGAAGACCAAGCGTTGGAGCTGCAGGTCCCCACATCGAAGGTTGTTGGCTGGTTGGTTTCCAGTCAGTGCCACTCTGGTTCTATGTGTCATGCAATTATGTGGTTTTTTAGGTGGGCTTATGATTGGGATTTTACATTAAGCCTTACCTATATGCACCTGGTATGTAAGCTATCATGGTTTAGATCAGCTACAATTACCAATTAAGGGGTGGATCAATTCTGTAAAATTAGATATAGGGATTTGTACCTATAAAATTTTGGAGGGCTTCTGTAACGAAGGCCTCTAATTCCAAACTATTCCTCCATTCATTACTTAGTTTAGGTTAAACTAAAATAAAAATGAAATATAGTTTGATCTAAATGTCTGTTGTCTTTTAGACGAACGACGTAGGATTTGGTATTCCTAATAAATTTTGAAGTCTATGGCGAGACTCATCAAAATGAATAGATAATCTAGAATAGAAACGATCGAATCGGTTCAATTTAGAAATTGTGAGACCAGTGTAGTTTATGGTACCTTGAGTAGCTTTAAACTACATTGACTCTTCGACGATTGAGATTTAACAAAACGAACTGCATGTTGGCATAGTTAAATCCATATCATTCATTAACCAATGTTAATACAAAACAAGAAAGTTAATTCTCAATAGTCCAGGTATCAAATCCGCTCATTCTCAATCAGTTCATCTGGACAGTTTCTTTTTAGCAGAAACGTTTCACCCTCACTCCAGAGGGCTTCCTCAGTCAGAGTAGTCCAAAGCACACTGAAGTTAACCCACCAAGTAAGCAACTTATGTGGACCAACCAGTTTGCTGTAGCCAAGATGGTTTCTGGGGGCGTGTCCCTCGTCGACTCCTCCCAGGCAGGCAGACATGTCCAAAGTGGTTCAAGACAAGAAAGTTAATTCTCAATAGTCCAGGTATCAAATCCGCTCATTCTCAATCAGTTCATCTGGACAGTTTCTTTTTAGCAGAAACGTTTCACCCTCACTCCAGAGGGCTTCCTCAGTCAGAGTAGTCCAAAGCACACTGAAGTTAACCCACCAAGTAAGCAACTTATGTGGACCAACCAGTTTGCTGTAGCCAAGATGGTTTCTGGGGGCGTGTCCCTCGTCGACTCCTCCCAGGCAGGCATGGACATGTCTGCCTGCCTGGGAGGAGTCGACGAGGGACACGCCCCCAGAAACCATCTTGGCTACAGCAAACTGGTTGGTCCACATAAGTTGCTTACTTGGTGGGTTAACTTCAGTGTGCTTTGGACTACTCTGACTGAGGAAGCCCTCTGGAGTGAGGGTGAAACGTTTCTGCTAAAAAGAAACTGTCCAGATGAACTGATTGAGAATGAGCGGATTTGATACCTGGACTATTGAGAATTAACTTTCTTGTCTTGAACCACTTTGGACATGTCTGCCTGCCTGGGAGGAGTCGACGAGGGACACGCCCCCAGAAACCATCTTGGCTACAGCAAACTGGTTGGTCCACATAAGTTGCTTACTTGGTGGGTTAACTTCAGTGTGCTTTGGACTACTCTGACTGAGGAAGCCCTCTGGAGTGAGGGTGAAACGTTTCTGCTAAAAAGAAACTGTCCAGATGAACTGATTGAGAATGAGCGGATTTGATACCTGGACTATTGAGAATTAACTTTCTTGTCTTGAACCACTTTGGACATGTCTGCCTGCCTGGGAGGAGTCGACGAGGGACACGCCCCCAGAAACCATCTTGGCTACAGCAAACTGGTTGGTCCACATAAGTTGCTTACTTGGTGGGTTAACTTCAGTGTGCTTTGGACTACTCTGACTGAGGAAGCCCTCTGGAGTGAGGGTGAAACGTTTCTGCTAAAAAGAAACTGTCCAGATGAACTGATTGAGAATGAGCGGATTTGATACCTGGACTATTGAGAATTAACTTTCTTGTCTTGAACCACTTTGGACATGTCTGCCTGCCTGGGAGGAGTCGACGAGGGACACGCCCCCAGAAACCATCTTGGCTACAGCAAACTGGTTGGTCCACATAAGTTGCTTACTTGGTGGGTTAACTTCAGTGTGCTTTGGACTACTCTGACTGAGGAAGCCCTCTGGAGTGAGGGTGAAACGTTTCTGCTAAAAAGAAACTGTCCAGATGAACTGATTGAGAATGAGCGGATTTGATACCTGGACTATTGAGAATTAACTTTCTTGTCTTGAACCACTTTGGACATGTCTGCCTGCCTGGGAGGAGTCGACGAGGGACACGCCCCCAGAAACCATCTTGGCTACAGCAAACTGGTTGGTCCACATAAGTTGCTTACTTGGTGGGTTAACTTCAGTGTGCTTTGGACTACTCTGACTGAGGAAGCCCTCTGGAGTGAGGGTGAAACGTTTCTGCTAAAAAGAAACTGTCCAGATGAACTGATTGAGAATGAGCGGATTTAATACAAAACCTTTTTGGCTGGGAGTGTTCAGAACCAAACAATATCTCAACTAATGACAACAGTAATGACTAAACAACAAGGAAACAACGTTTCACTGCTTCGACACACTCTTGTCGTCAGATTCCAAAGTGCAACACACAAGAAAAACAGGTCTCAACTTTATGACCGAGGTCAAATTAAATCTCGTGGATTTAAACGGTTGTTAAGGTTAGTTTTTTGTTGTGGGTTTTAGGCTTAGCGTTTCTAAGTTCAAATTGGACAATGCGACTTATAGGGTGGAAATACGGTAGTTTAAACCTGATTAGTTTATTTACTAACTTGTGTTTGGACGACCTTATTATCCCATGAAGTCGGTGTGTTTGTGAGATCTTTGTCTTTTGTGGAGTCATTGAACGCCTTGTAAGGTTTGATCTGATTTCGATGTACCCATTTAGCAATTGGCTCTTTGCGGCCTTTGCTGATTTTGATTTCGTAGACGACTGAGGACACTTTGTCTGTTATCAGATGAGGTCCAGTCCACCTGGGCATTAGTTTGCGGGCGAGAGTTCCGGTCTCGGACCCTCCTTTCCCGGTTGCTGGGGCGAACGTATAGTACCAGACTCTGTCTCCCACTTGGAGTTCATTGTGAGAGGCCTTCTGGTCGTAGTACGCCTTACGTCCTTCAGCGGATTTTTCCAGGTTTTTCTGGGCGAAAGCAAAAGTGTTTCTGAGGTGTACATTCAAATCTTTGTCTTTGGCATGGCCTAACATCACCCCCCTTTGGTCATGGGGGACCACGATCACAGGTGAGGACGTCCGTCCATGGGCACAAGTTAGGATGCCACCGTTTAGTTTAAGCTGTTCGCGCAGCTGAGAGAAGACGGTACACAGGAATCGTTTAGGATTTGGCCAACGTATCTTCTTACGTTTACCTCTTTCCGTGTAATTCAGGTGTGTCACAACTGTCGGCGCAGTCGCAGATGTGCCTGATTGTACAGACTGCGACGGGTCACTGTCGTTGTGTGTGTCTTCCCACTTCTTGACTGAAGAGGTGCTCTTTGAGTCTGTAAGAACTATGTCATTTCTGAGTAGTTCTAGACTCAAATGTTCCTGAACCAAGGTTTCATCGAAAGCTTGGCTGATAGCCGAATTACCTGTCCCAGGGGACAGTACAGCAACCTCGGTGTGGGGTCCTTGGATCTCCACACCTTTCTCTACCTGTGGTAGGTAATGTGAGTTTGCCCCCATTTTGTCTGATGAGGGGTCCTCGTAATCTGCAACAATGATGTCCAAGTGACTGTCAGCGTTTGGTTGACTGTCATTTTCTGGACTCAGATGCCCTTGAACCAAGGTTTCATTGAAAGCTTGGCTAATTGCCGAATTACCTGTCCCAGAGGACAGTACAGCGTCTTCGGTGTGGGATCCTTGGACCGCAACACCTTTCACTACCTGTGGTAGGCAGTGGTCAGGGAGTGCTGAATGTGTCAGCTCACAGAGGAGGTTCTCTTGTTGGGCCAGAGTTTGGTCCAACTTTTGGGTCTCTTCTGTCTCACCTGTAGTTGAAGGTTCACTTACCGGGCTCTCGTCCTCGGATGAGGTGTCCCGTGTGTCCTTTGCGGTACCTGCGGTTAGGCAGTCTGTATCACAACTAGGAGGCACTTTTATTGGCAGGGGTTTTCTCACTGTGCTCCACATTTTCCGTCGACCATAATCTATAATCGCGTTGAAGCGGTTTATAAAATCTTGGCCAACCAAAAATGGGAATGAGTCAAGTTTAGACACGTACACCGGGTGGCGTAGTGTCATTTCGCCAATCTGCATGTGAACCATAGCCATAGCTGTTAGGGTTGTTCTC
>JBBPBX010048419.1:12981-25759 GCA_038048925.1 Garcialebias charrua | reverse complement strand
GTGTTAAAGCAAGTGTTAAAACATGGCTGGAAATAGCGTGAGGGAGTGCTTGCCAACAGGAAGTTGTTTTTAATCTGCTCTCACACGAGTTACTTTGCGGGTGGGTGTTTAACGCTGTGATCCAAGGGCTGGCTCATCATTCGTTTCCATTCCAGTTCACAGCCATATTTTTAAGAACTAAGTTACAAATTTTAATTCTGAAAATTTATTCAGTGTTTATTTTTTAATAATTCTCTTTTTTAATGGCACCTTTAAACCAAGTTAGCATAGTCACTTAGCAGAAAAAAAAGTATTCTTGCATACATGCACATTATTTTTCCAATTAACCCTCTGAGGTCTAAGCCCGCAAAGATGCGGGCTGGACGTTATGTCTATAAATAGCCACTTTAAACAAAGCACAGCTGCATGTGAAGTGTTACATTCAAGTCTGTTGGACAGCAGAGACTCCAATCTTTGTAAAGTAGTGTTTTTATATTGATTTTGTTGTGTATTTCCTTCAAAATACAACCAGAAATGTGACAGATAATTTCAGTTCGAGTATTGCGCCCCTGTGCGAGCAATCAGTTGATTTTTTATTACAAAAAGTCAATGAATTCAAAACGAAAATCTAATTTTGGAGTTTCCCTGAACACACCACATTGTGAAGCAACCAATCAGAACCGTTTTTTCCTCCATGTTCCTCCATGTTGATTTCTGCTCACAGAAACACAGCAGCAGTAGTTTTGGTGAAGAAGGTGGGGGGGGGGGGAAGGATTTCAGACATCATTTTAGGTAAGACTGGCTGTTTTATTTGGTTTTTATTTGGTTTTTATGATTATTTAGTGTGTCTGCAGAGTTTTGTAGTCGTTTTTGGTCTGTTTTTCAGAATGAAAGGGAAAAAAACAGAGAATTTGTGATGAAGATACTGTTTTGACACAATAGTCAGTGTAAATACTGGTAAAAACACGCATGGAAATTGCCCACTTTATGATGTGAAAATATGTATACTAATTCGTTTTTTACTAAGTTTGTATACAAGTTCTTAAAGGGGACCACAGATGCAAAAATCACTTTTTAATGTTTTTTTTACTCAACTTTGGGTATTAACTTCATAAAAAAACAGTCCTTGTGCCAAAAAAATGCACCCAGTGGTTTATTTACTCTAAGTAGATTTATTTATTTTTGATAAATACACCAGGATTCACACTTCCTGCAGTTATTGACGTCACAGGCCGTAGCCAATCACCTCAAACCTGAGTCCAGCCCCTCACCTAGCAACCCCTGGTTAGGCTCAACCCACTTCTGTATTAAACACATGACTGTTGTTTTTCATGATTTCATCTCATCTTTTGTTTATATGTTCTTAATTTCATGTGTACAGCACTTTGTTGCAGCTGTGTTTTTTTTAAATGGCTTTATAAATAAAGTATAATTGTTATTTTTATGTTTTAGTTCAATTTTTAGTGTATTTGCGATCGCTGCCAACGCGCAGCCGGCAAAAATTAAACGAGCGGACCCCCGGCTTAGGGACCGGTTGCGACGGGACCCTCTTCCGGCGCGATGGAGCGGAGCTTCAACTGTACAGCCTCATTTCAGCCTCGCAGCAGCCTCGCAGCAGCGAGGACCTTCTCCTTACAGATTAATTTACGGGAGACACTTGGTAAACTTTGTGTTGTCTTGACTGGAACAGCGATAACTCCCAAAATCTCCGCGTGCAACGAGCGGAGCTGGCGAAAACCGGAAGAGGAACAAGCTAACATTAGCTTCGGATTCGGCAGGTCTCATGCTAAAAGGAGCAGCTCATGGCGGCGCTCTCAGACGGGTTTCGGTAAGTTATCTTAAGCTAACACTAACAGTAAGTCAAATGAGTAATAAAAAAGGAGCTAATTTTAAAACAACAACACATTACAGATACTGGCTGTTTCAGAGGGCGTAAACAGATCTTTGAAGGGCGTGGACTTCAAGAAACCGGTCGTTCAAAACGAAAGTTAAAAATGGCAGAATTAAAAAGGGTATAATTGATTATCTAAGAATTATTTTGTGTATTAAAATGAATTAATATTGTCAAGATAGCACACAGAAATAACATAAAAATTTTAAATACCTATATGTGGTCTCCTTTAAAATATACCAATGAAATTTTCATTTTAGGCTGTCAAAATGGTTCATTAAATATTTTTGTGAGTTTCATAGTAAACATATCAATATTTTACTAACACGGATTTCATTTTTTATGTTATTTTTTGCTCCAATGTGCTCATGCATTTTGTCAAAATGAAACAAAGACTGTAAAATCATGAAGATGAGGTTGTCCTAAAAACAATACCAAACAAGGCCAGATAAATAGTTTTTATGATGGAAATATAAGGGTAAATACAAATTTATACCAAAATGGACATTTAGACCTTAGACCCCAGAGGGTTAATTGGTTTTCTTCACATTATAGCTGAAACAGTCCAAATGTAATAGCTTGTAACTGTAACTTTTTGGACAAAACACCAAAAGATGAATTAATGGGATGAAAGGTGAGCGATCTTGTGATTGCTTGTGTGTGTCAATGTATTTGCCTGCCTGTTAGGAAAATATCTTTTGAACCATGAAACACTTAAAGGAGACCACATATAGGTATTTAAAATTTTTATGTTATGTCTGTGTGCTATCTTGACAATATTAATTCATTTTAATACACAAAATAATTCTTAGATAATTAATTATACCCTTTTTAATTCTGCCATTTTTAACTTTCGTTTTGAACGACCGGTTTCTTGAAGTCCACGCCCTTCAACGATCTGTTTACGCCCTCTGTAACAGCCAGTATCTGTAATGTGTTGTTGTTTTAAAATTAGCTCTTTTTTTATTACTCATTTGACTTACTGTTAGTGCTAGCTTAAGATAACTTACCGAAACCCGTCTGAGCGCGCCGCAATTTGCTGCTCCTTTTAGCATGAGACCACCCGAATCCGAAGCTAATGTTAGCTTGTTCCTCTTCCGGTGTTCGCCAGCTCCGCTCGTTGCACGCGGAGATTTTGGGAGTTATCGCTGTTCCAGTCAAGACAACACAAAGTTCACCAAGTGTCTCCCGTAAATTAATCCGTAAGGAGAAGGTCCTCGCTGCTGCGAGGCTCCTGTGAGGCTTCAGTGAGGCTGTACAGTTGAAGCTCCGCTCCATCGCGCCAGAAGAGGGTCCCGTTGCCGCTGGTCCCTACGCCGGGGGTCCGCTCGTTTAATTTTTGCCGGCTGCGCGTTGGGAGCGATCGCAAATACACTAAAAATTGAACTAAAACATAAAAATAACAATTATACTTTATTTATAAAGCCATTTAAAAAACCACAGCTGCAACAAAGTGCTGTACACATGAAATTAAGAACATATAAACAAAAGATGAGATGAAATCATGAAAAACAACAGTCATGTGTTTAATACAGAAGTGGGTTGAGCCTAACCAGGGGTTGCTAGGTGAGGGGCTGGACTCAGGTTTGAGGTGATTGGCTACGGCTTGTGACGTCAATAACTGCAGGAAGTGTGAATCCAGGTGTATTTATCAAAAATAAATAAATCTACTTAGAGTAAATAAACCACTGGGTGCATTTTTTTGGCACAAGGACTGTTTTTTTATGAAGTAAATACCCAAAGTTGAGTAAAAAAAACATTAAAAAGTGAATTTTGCATCTGTGGTCCCCTTTAAAAAAAATCAGAAAGCCATCATTGTTTGTTTCGCTACAACTTACTAACTTTTGGAGTCAACCCGAGTCTAGATGATCGCCACAACTACTTGTTCTTTGCAAACTCAGAAATGTTGGTAACTCAGTATTATTTAAATAATGAACTAAAATGAGGTGTGATAGTAGATGAGATTTATATTTTTCTTATCTTCTAGAGAACATACGTTAAAGTGCCGGCCCGCGGGCCAGATCCGGCCCGCAAACTCATTATTTATGGCCCCTTGGATGATAAAAAAAAAACAACAAAAAAAAACTTCTTTTTTTTTTTGTGATGGTCTCCTTCCTCCCCTTACAACCATCCGCTCCACACCATTATTATGAAATATTTATTCTAGTAATTATATAGTGGAGTTTTTTTAAATTATTATTTATTCATAATATATTTGTTATAAATAGCTACAATATAAAACAATGTAAAATATTAAAAGCAGGAACATGTCTGTGTTGATTTATGCTAAGAACTTAGCAGATGTAAAGCTATTTTATATTTTATTTAATTCATTTATTCATTCATTTAAGAGACAAAATAAAAAAAATAATCAAAAAGAAAACATTGAATGAAAAGAGTGCAGAAAGAAAGAAAAAAATCTTATATCACCCCCTTATAATAAACATTGAACCAGTCTGGCCCTTGGCTTGTAGCAAATTTGTTTTTTTGACCCTCGGTGTATTTGACTTTGACGCCCCTGTTCTAGAGAGATAAGAAGGAGAGGGAGAGAGAGAGACCACAAGAGAGTGAGAGAGAGAGAGAGAGAGAGAGAGAGATAGAGAGCGATAGAGGAGAGAGTACGCGAAAGCGAGACAGAGTGTGAGCAAGAGAGTGAGCGAGAGAGTGAGTGTGAGAGAGAGTGCAAGAGCGAGACAGAGTGTGAGCGAGAGAGAGAGTGTGAGAGAGCAAGTGAGAGTGAGTGTGAAAGAGCGAATGTGAGAGAGTGAATGTGAGAGAGCGAGTGAGATAGTGAGAGAGCACAAGAGAGCGAGTGAGATAGCACAAGAGCAAGCGAGAGAGAGAACAAGAGCGAGCAAGCGCGAGAGAGAGAGAGAGAGAGAGAGACTTGACCACGCATTTGTCAGTTTGCCCACAACTCATTTTGTCCACCTCCCTTCAAACTGTCTTCAGTAAATAAACTTTGCAGTGAAAATAGTTTCCAAGGAGTTTTTTTTTTTAATGTTTGGCAAGGCTCACAAATAATGTTACAAAACTAATTCTGAGACCCAGGGCTGCGAGTGTGAGGTATATGCCAGTAAATGTCAGTCACAGTAATTCACGTGAGTAAATGAATCAGAAATGAAACTGTCAACATTTTTTTTTCATGGTTCGGTGTGTCATGAACATGACAACTTGTGTAGGATGATATATGCTGGTGAAGATTCTCAGTCATCCAGGACATGATAAATCAAAAAGGCGTTCAATTCAAGATCAACTGGACTTTATTTGTAACAGAAAACGTTTCGACTTCTGTCCAGAAGTCTTTTCTCCATTCAGAATTGAAAAAGACTTCTGGACAGAAGTCGAAACGTATTTTCTGTTACAAATAAAGTCCAGTTGATCTTGAATTGAACGCCTTTTTGATTTAGGATGATATAGGACATGACTGTAATGACTTTCCTGTGATACTGTTGCAGATATTGGTCTTCATACACACACACACTTATGGCCCCTTACCGAGTTGCAGTCTCTCATTTCAAAGACCTCAAACTTTACCGGCTTCCTCAGTTTGGTTTCCATTTTGAGTTTCCAAATCTGGTTGTGATTAGGCTGCTCAGCGAGACTCTTTGGATGCTGTCCAGGTCTCCTTGCTGCATGGGTCCCTCCTTAAACGCTCCCGTCTGCTGCTGCCTGTCTGCCTCTGTGCGCCCGTTCAAAGAACAGGGCCCCTGTCGACGTGCTAAACCCACTGTCATGGGATCCGAGGTCTTCTCCACGGGGAGTGTTCATGTCGGCCTCCTGCTCCACGATGTGATCCATTATGGAGCTTTGCTTTTAGCACCATGGCTTTGACTTAAAAGTGTATTATGGTCTATTCAGATCTAGAAAAGCACATCATCCCCAAAGACTAAACTTTCCATCAGCAGTGCTCCCCAACGCAGTACTTGGAATTATATATTTTTTAAAAGACCATACTTGGGCTTTCTGTAGACTTTTGTTTGCACATGATTAAAGCACTGATTTATTAAAATAACTTTTTTTTTAAAGAAGTAAAACATGAAGCAGCCCTTGGCTTTAGCTTGCAACAAAAGATGCTTTGGTTTGAATCTTGGTTGCATGGAGCACTTTGCAAGTTCCTAATGTGCTTGCATGGCTTTTCTCTAAATACTCGTTTCCTACAATAGTCATGGCATCTTTGGTTAATCATTGATTATGGATTGACTGAAGGACTCAGTATGTCCATGCATGACTGTCTTGTGGGTCTTTGTTGACATTGGAATAGCTGTCTGTCTTTTTAGAGAGTATTTGTTCACTGCACATTTGTTAGAGGCGATGATTTCTATTCCCTTTGCACTTTAAAGCAACTAAACTGCGCATGGATCAATATGGTAACTTTTTGGGGGTCAAAAAGACAGGGGGCATTCAGGACATATAAAGTGGCTATCAGGATTCTGTGTAGAAGCACATAATTCAGAGCTTCGGTGTTCTGACAAGAGATACTTCTAGAAACATTTCAAAGACATATTTATGTTATAACCTTTAATTATTATAAATTATAAAAATGGCCATTTACTACATTCCAAAGTACACTATAGATTTTCTGTTTTTAGCTTGTTTTATAGGGCATGCATTATCGTATACACCCTGTCCATCTGACCATCGGTATGTTCATCAGTACATATACGCATTATCAATAGAAGGAGTTTTGAAAACACTTTTCCTCACTCAAGGTTCAAGGTTAAGTTCACAAATCAAGGTCAGAATTATACAAGGTCTTTGCTTGTATGAGCCAGTGTTGTAGATTTTTGTATTACTGTATAATAGTTTGCTGACGAGCATATAATGGGCTGTGTGAGGTACTCCTGTTGTCATTGCGTCCCTTTATTTGTTTATGTTTATGTTTATTAAATTTGTTCATTTTTTTTACAAAAGAAACATTACAAGACAATCCCATAAATGATAATGTACAAAATATAAAAAAATGAAAGGTAGCAGAAAGAAGAATAAATCTTATTATATCTGCCCCTTTTTTCCAACAATCAGATTAAACAATAATAATCTTCAACCAACAGTACAAAATGACTAACTCTTTCTAATTTTCTAACTAATACAATACACATTACGCTATTTCATTTTTTTTTTAACACATTCGTTTTGATCATTTTCTTAAATGTAGACCTTGACTTGGCATTTTTAACTACATTCTCCAAGCCATTCCATAATCTAATTCCCTGGATTGAGGTAGAACGTCCCTTCAAACTAGTTCTGAATTGTGGTTTTACAAACATCTCTGTCCCCTTAAGATTATAACAACTTTGTCTTTTAACAAAATGCATTTAGCTATTGAATGCAATATTTAACTTATTTTTGTTGCAATCATCCAAGTAGTTTGTTTGTGGCAGCAGAAACTTATCAAGATTGCCATCTTTACATCTGACATTGAGAAAAATGTCATCTTTAATTGCAAATGTCTTACAGTGACCTTTTTAGATCCTCCCAAAAGCTGTCCACACAGGAACTTTTATTATTAACATTGAATACACAGTAGGAATGCATGATTTCAACTTACTGCCTTACTGCATATGCCACTTTTTGCCTCTATAACAACATCAACTACTACCTCATACATATACTGTGTACATTAACTCATACGCTGCTTTGCCACTTTGCAAATGTCAATGCTAGAAACCTTTAGTTTATTTTAGTTATACTTTTTATACTCTTTTTTTATACTAGTATGCAAAAACTCAGGACAGTATTATGTTCATTAAATGTTTAATGTTTTAGTTTTAGTTTTAGAGTTGGTGTAAATTTTCATACTCTTATACCACTATGCAAAAACTCAGGACAGTGTTAGTTTTACTATTTTATGCTTATGTCTATTATTATATGTTTCAGTGTTTCAATGTTTAGATGTTTACTGTTGCACCGAGGGACTGAGAGAAACGCAATTTCGGTCCTGTATATGTCCTGTACAGTACATTCATTCATTCATTCAACCTTTATTTAGTCAGGTAAATCTTTTGAACCTCAAGGGCTCATTTACGAAAGCGACCTGCTAAAACTAAAGAACAATGAACAGCAGTGGTATAATTTCCTTAAACAATAAACAATAAACAAACAAACAATAAACAATAGAAAACAAAAGAGAGAAAAAAAAAAAAAAAGTTTTTTTTTTTTTTTTTTTACAAAGTATCAAAAAACTAGCAAAACATTATAAGGTAGACGTATAAAATCAAAGACAGGAACAAATCTGCATTGGTTTTTGCCAGGATTCCAACAGATTCTGAAAACCATTTAGAGAAGTCAAGGTCGAGAGCTTCAGATCTTTTTGTAAGATATTCCATGAAGCAGGAGCGGAGTAGGAGAAGGCCCTTTTTCCAAGTTCAGTCCTCACTGACGGAACACTGCAGGTAATCATGTCCTGAGAGCGCACACTGTAGCTGCACTCACGCAAAGACATGTAGGAGGAGATGTATGAGGGCAGCAGACCAAGAAGTGATTTAAAGATGAAAATGTACCAGTGGAAGAGTCTGCGTGAGGTTAATGATGTCCAGTTAACCAGTGAATACAGGGTGCAGTGGTGGGTACGATAATCACAACCAGTTATGAATCTTAGTGCACCATGATAGACAACATCCAACATCCGCAGGGTGCTTGTAGGAGCATTCATGTAGAGAATGTCACCGTAATCAATGGAGGGAAGGAAAGTCACAGACACAAGGCGTTTCCTGACATTCAGTGATAGACATGATCTGTTTCTGAAAAAGAAACCCAGTTTAACTTTCAGTTTCTTCACTAGGTTTTCCACGTGGAGTTTAAAAGAGAGATGTGAATCAATCAGGATACCCAGATATTTATAGGAATCAACAAACTCAATAGGGACACCATTTGAAGATAAAATCAGAGGAGGATCTGCTGGAACCGCCTTCCTATTTGAAAAAAACATCCCTTTTGTTTTATCAGCATTTAGGACAAGTTTGAGACGGAACAAATCTGACTGGATGATGTCAAAAGCAGATTGCAGTAACTGGAAAGCCTTAGCAACTGTTTTAGCTCGGCAGTAAACAACTGTATCATCAGCATAGAAATGTAAGGATGCATCAGGGATGCAGTGACCTACATTAGCTATGTAGATTGTAAAGAGAGTGGGTCCTAAAACTGAGCCTTGTGGTACACCATTTTTAACTGTTAAATAGCTGGAAGAAGTACCGTTATGTTGAACACATTGCCTCCGATTGGAAAGATAGTTAGAAAACCAACCGATGGTGTGATCAGAGAAACCGATTTCTGAGAGCTTATGACACAGGATGTTATGATCCACAGTGTCAAAAGCTTTAGACAGGTCTAAGAAAAGTGCAGCACAATAGTCCTTAGCATCCAATGCTTCAACAACATCATTCAGAACCTTCAGAGAAGCAGTTGTTGTGCTGTGTTTTTTCCTGAAACCAGATTGATGGAGAGGTAAGATGTTAAATGAGTCCAGATAATTTTTGATCTGGGAGTTTATCAGTTTTTCTTGAACCTTGGCTAAGATGCAGAGTTTAGAGATCGGTCGATAATTGTTCAGTGAGGTGGGGTCACCTCCCTTCAGCAAAGGAAGAACAAATGCTGTTTTCCAAGCATCCGGAATGGTGTTTTGGCTTATGGACAGATTAAAGATGTGGGTCACAGGGACTGTGATGATATGAGCAGCCAGCCTTAAGAAATAAGGTGGAAGTTCATCTGGACCTGCAGATTTTTTAGGATCAAGATCATTTAACAGTTTATTTACCTCACTGACTGAGAACGGAGAAAAAGAGAAGGTGTGATTAACAGATGGTTGACTTGTAGGAGGGATTTGATTTGTAGAAGTTTGATTATTAGATAAAGTGGCTGATTTTCCGTTTGTAACTGTGTCAAATAATGAACTAGAAGCAACAAAATGTTTATTGAAACAGTTCAGGATCTCGTGCTTATTTGACACAGGAACAGAGTCAACAAGAAATTGTGATGGGAGGTCAGATGATTGGGGGGTGCCTGAGAGAGATTTAATGGTTTTCCAGAATTTTTTTGGATCATTTAGATTTTTGGAGGTCTGAGATAAGAAGTAGTTACGTTTTGCGGCTTTGATGGCAGTTGTGCATTTATTCCTTAGCTGCCGAAATTTCAACCAATCAGTGTCTGAGTGTGATTTTCTTGCTGCGGCCCAAAGATGATCTCTCCAGTGTAGGAGATCAGCTAGTTCAGGAGTAAACCAGGGGCTGTCACGGCCCTTTATCCTGAACTGCCGGAAAGGTGCGTGTTTGTTTACAAAGAGAATGAAACTATTATGAAAATAGTTCCAAGCAGTGTTCACGTCATTGATTTGTAGGATATGTTGCCAATCAAAGTGGGATAGATCCCAAAGGAATGACTGTTCACAGAAACGTTTCAAATCCCTTTTTTGAATTATTCTGGGCTTAGCAGGTGGAAGTTTAGTAGATCTAAGAGCTGCTATTATGGAATGATCACTCAGAACGTTAGCAAATACACCTATACCAGGAAATTTGTGAGGAGCATTTGTGAAAAACAGATCTAAGGTAGAAGATTTTTCAGGACATTTTATGTTTGGTCTGGTGGGAGAATCGATAAGTTGTGTTAGATTGAGAGATAGGCAACATTCCTTGAATTTATCACAGAGGGGGGTCGACTCATTCCAATCAATGTTGAAATCTCCAGCCATAACAATCTCATTGTGTTTTAAATTTCCTATGAATTCAGTCAGGGAAGCCAGAGCTTCAGGTGTTGCGGAGGGGGGACGATAACATCCAACAACAGTTAAGGGCTGACCTCCTTTCAAAGTGATGTTCACAGCTAAAGCCTCAAACTGGTTTGCGATTGTTTTTTTAGATGCAATCCTGGCAGCCAAAGAATCTCTGATGTAAATAGCGACTCCACCTCCCCTTGTATTACGATCACAACGATAGATCTTAAATTCATTGATTGCCAGGTCATTTTTCAAAACAGATTTTTTGAGCCAAGTTTCAGAGATAACGATCACATCTGCCCCAGAAGAAGTGATTAGGATTTTCAATTCATCAAGTTTTTTTAGAAGGCTACGAGCGTTTACATGCAGAAAACGGAGACCTGAAATATTTTTGAACTCATTAGGTGTACAGTAGTTAGTGATTGGCCCTGGGTTTGGCTGAATCCCTGAGATCAATAACAACATTAATATCAGACATTTACTTGACTTCTTTGTCAGTGATGTGTAATTACAGGAGTTAACAGTGTGACATTTTGCCCCCATAATTGAACCATGTGAAACATTAATGAAGATACGATCATTCAGAGCCCAAAAACAATGAAAGTCGCAGTGATGGGCAGATCCAGATGAGTTGATAAGATTCAGTGATTCCAGGTAGTCTGAGAACTGAAAATAATGACAGTAATATGAATGATGCAGAAAAGTCTCTGACCATAAAGCGTCACAATTTAAGTGTGCAAACAGGTCCTTTGAGGAGGCCCAACTACAGGGGGTCCAGCCCCCCTGTGAATATGAATGGATGTGGTCCTGGTTAACACGAGCTGGATCCAGAATCAACGGGTAGAAACAAGCAATTTGCAGCAAACAGCAGAGTGTGATGCCAGAAATGCCTCTTAAAATTAAGGGCATGATTGTAGCCTGTATCAGGACAGCAAAGGGACAACAGCGTGAACAGCACCAAACAACAGCAACAGCAGCTCCTGATCCTCAGCGACGCACGATTCTCTCCGCCCGTCTGATCCACAAGTAGCTCCCCAACAGTGTGGAACAGGCACCAAACAGCAACGATCACCAAACAGCGACGATCCAGAACCTCCGCGCTTCACTCTCCGCTCGTTTGATCCACAACAGCCCACAACAACGAAATGAGGCTCTTTAAAGTTATCTGCAGCAGGTAAGATTTCAGCAGCAGCAGCAGTTCAAACATCCGCACGTCCCTCAGATGAACGCGCTGTGAGCACAGAGCAGAGAGAGCGCAGCTCCTGTCGGGTCAATCAGCTGCAAACACACGCGCGCAGATGGGCTCAGGTTCCAGGAGGTGAAACAGACTAATGTGGACTTAATGCAGGTGATGTCCCCACACAGCCAGATCGGTTCGGTTCTGGTCCAGTCAAAAACACCTCCCCCACGCTCACGCACCAGGTACGCTTTCTTCCTCCCACGCCACGAGGTCAACAAAGAACAGCAGAAAAGATCAGCAAAGTAAAAAACTTCCCTGCTAATCTTGTTGAAAGCCAGGAGAAACCACAGGAGAACCGCAGATCCAAGTGGGACGTTCAAACGGGTCCAGTGAGTGGCAGAAGAAACACCGGGTCTTCGTGGGCGGCTCTCCGGCTTTAGGGCTCACCTGGCCGGCAAGGTACGCTCAGAATGACCGATGGGGTGAAGCTTCCGAACCTGGTCCGACAGAAATTTTTTGAACGGTCCGTCCGGCTCTCTGAGCTACTGAACACCGAATTCAGATGGAAAGATGGACCAGCTTTGGTCCAATTTGAAAAAACGGGTCAGTTAGATGATAAAAGGCTCAGAGAGACCAGAGGTGCTCCCGCTCCTGACCTCGCCGGAACCGGAAGTGTATATATGTATGTATGTATTTTTATTTATTTATTTATTATTATTATTATTTTTATTTGTCTATGATGGACTGGAGACCTGTCCAGGTGTCCCCCGCCTCTCGCACAGTGATGGCTGGACATGGACACCAGTCACCCCCCGTGACTCTTAAAGCTGGGGTATGTAAGATTGTAATGTAGTCTGTAACTTTTCAAACAATATATTTTTAACATATTTCTTCACTCTGTCACTATCTACTGACAAACTGATGTTAGACCAAGTAATCTCTGAAAAAAACTATAGTCCCCTTGCTTCTCTATCAGCATTTATAAAAACACTAAAAACACAGAGTGACCAGGACACTG
>JBBPBX010048419.1:0-10419 GCA_038048925.1 Garcialebias charrua | reverse complement strand
AACTTAGATCAAGAAGAATGAGGATGGACAGAAGACCAGAGTCAGCAGCAAGAAAAAGGTTGTTGGTAATTTTTACTAGAGCTGTTTCGGTGCTATGGTGGGGGCGAAAACCAGATTGAAACTCTTCATAAATGTTGTTGTTGGACAGGTGTGAGTGAAGTTGACTAGCAACAGTTTTTTCAAGAACCTTGAAGATGAAGGGCAGATTGGAGATCGGACGAAGATTACTGAAGTTGGTAAAGTCAAGACCTGATTTCTTGATGATAGGGGTGATTGCGGCAGATTTGCAGGCTGTGGGAACAATGCCAGAGGTTAGGGAGGAGTGGATGATATTAATGACGATAGGGAGCAGAGACGGGAGACAAGATTTAACAAGAACTGTGGGAAATGGGTCAAGTTTACAGGATGAGGACTTGGACTTGCTGATAATGTCAGTAATGTCATCAGCAGAGGGGAGGGAGAAGACAGAGAAAGGGAGGGATGGAGGGGGGAGTTCAACATGGATGCTGGGGGCAGTATTTGGTCCAAGGTGTTCATGAACTGAAATAATCTTTTCATTGAAATATGACATCAGGGAGTTGCAAAATTCTGTGGAAACCATGTGAGAGGGTAGAGAGTTAGGAGATGAGACAGAACGGTGAAGGAGAGAGAACAATGTCTTTGAATTACCTACATTGGAACTGATGACGTCTGAGAAATAGCTGGATTTGGCTTGAGAAATACTGTTCTTGTAATGGATGAGGTGGTTTGCATAAAGTTCCTTGTGAATTGTGAGACCGGATTATTTATAGAGACGCTCTAGCCGCAAAGCACGAATGAGCATTCTTGCGCATGCACAGGTCGAGTACAAATGACAACAACGTCACCCCGTGACCTGCCGGGGACCCGCGTGACTCTATATAGGCACGTCACATCCAGGACCCAGTCCCTTCATTCTTCTCGCGTGCAGGTTTGTATGTGAGCACAGCGTGTGGTCGTGTGAGCTGATTGCTTCAGTGTGTACCACACTGCTTTCCTGAAAACTGCTTGTTGCTAGTAGCCACGTGACCAACTTTGGTCGGAGTTGCGGGTATGTCGCCCTCCAAGGGCTGCACGTGCTGTTTTCATCTTACTGGTTCTACGTT
Source organism: Garcialebias charrua (assembly GCA_038048925.1). Taxonomy (NCBI): domain Eukaryota; kingdom Metazoa; phylum Chordata; class Actinopteri; order Cyprinodontiformes; family Rivulidae; genus Garcialebias; species Garcialebias charrua. Next base: position 9,295 of record JBBPBX010048419.1, on the reverse strand, counting down.
CGCTTTGACGACAACTGGTAAGTTTTGCTCTTTTTTACTGTAACAGCGGTGGCGTTTCCGCCCACGTGGAGTTACTCTTCTGTTCTTGTTGTTTATATGACTCACCTGTAGCGTTTTCGCTGGCGTGGTGTTGAACTTCTGTTGTTTATCTGACTCGCCTGTAGCGTTTTCGCTGGCATTGAGTTTAACTTCTGTTGTTTCTGTGACTCACCTGTAGCGTTTTCGCTAGCGTGGAGATTTTTCTGTTTACCGGTTGTTCAGCTCACCAGTAGCGTTTACTGCTCAAGTTTGAGTTGATTCACCTGATTATTGTCCAACTCACCAGTGGCGTTTACTGCTCGTGTTTGAGTTAATTCACCTGATTATTATCCAACTCACCAGTAGCGTTTACGGCTCGTGTTTGAGTTACTTCACCTGATTATTATCTGACTCACTAGTGGCGTTTACTGCTCGTGTTTGAGTTCATCTTCCGTCCTGGTTGTCTTATGTGACTCACCAGTAGCGTTTTCGCGTTTGGTTTTTCTCCCAGCTAACAGTGTTGCCAGTGGTGTTTTCTGCTCATGCTTGACTCCTCTTGGTGGCTGACTGCTCACGCTTTTCGAGCATGATGCCGCAAACTTTGTGTTGCTCATCCTGTCTGACATCGCTTCAGCCCGAGGACGGACATGACTTGTGTCCCTCCTGTCTCGGTGTGGGGCATCTCCGAGAGGCGCTGTCGGATGATGCTTGCCCCAACTGTGCCTTTATTCCCTGGTCGATCAGACTGGAGCGGTTGGCTGCGCTGGAGCGGCCTGCTGACGGGGCGAGTGCTGCATCACGTAGCCCATTGCCGCCGGGTCAGGCGGTGAGTAAAAAGCCTGCTGTGGCTGCGCCTTCACGGCCAGCGAAGCGAGCCAGACGGCTTGATGCGGACAAGTTGTCCACAAGGATGGATCACCTGACTGCCGAGCCGGCCCACGTGTGGACCCTCCTTCGGTCCTTTCAGACTGATGATGACTGGGACAGGGTGCTCCCTCCCGAGCGAGATGAAGCATCGGTCGCTGGTGACGATGCTGTTTCGCTGACGGCCTCTGGCACCCACTTCAGTGAGGACCTTTCGGGGCTGGGCTCCGAGGTGTCTGAGTCTGACTCCATTGCCTCCTAGGACAACACGGAGGAGTCCGTGACAGCCGCCATTCGAACGGCTCTTGCACGCCTGCAGATTAGTGTCCCTCAGGCCCAGCTTGCAGCGCGTTTTTTAGGCGCCGTACATCAGAAGCGGCCCTTGTGGTTCCCCCCTTGGACGAGTATGTACGGGAACTACATGCCTGCTGGTCTGACACCAGGGTGTTTTTGCATCCGACAAGGGATGGCAGGGTCCTAGCGTCCATGCAGGAGACAACTAAGGTTGGCTTGGGGCAGATGCCTGCAGTAGAACCAAGCATCGCCTCTCTTATCGTCCCTCCTGATGAGGCCTTGTCGCCCAATGCACGTTGTCCGTGGCCTCAGTGCTGTATTACTGACAACCTTCTCTGTAGGGCCTATGATTCTGGGGCCCGCATGGACCGGATTGGGAACTCCCTTTCTCATCTCATGCTGGCCTTGTCTTCCTCTTTGGAAGCTGTTCCAATGAACCATCCCACACAAGGCCTGTTGATGCATCTCTGCAGGCCGTTGCCTTCCTGACAAGAGAGGTTGGCCGAACACTCTCCACACTGGTGCGTGCTCGCCGCCAGGTCTGGCTGGTGCAGTCGCCACTCACTGAGCCTTGTAGGAGAACCCTCCGGGACCTACCTGTGGTTCCGGGGGAACTTTTTGGCTTTGCAACACTAGACGCCTTGGACCATACGACTCCGGTGTCTCGTACGAGGCAGCAGATGGCGGGGCTTCACAGACGTGATCGCCAACCGACTGACACTTGGATGGAAGTGGCCTCTCATGAAGGTCCTCGCGTCCATCTCCCTCTCTCGCTGTACCTCACCGTTCCTGAGCCGGGTCAGGATGACTGTCATCCGCAACCCGGTGAAGGCACAGGCATTGAACGATGAGATCTACACCGTGCTGGCCAAGGAGGCTATAATGCCTGTGGACTCCCTGCTGGATCCAGGGGCTTTTATTCCACTTATTGTCTTGTTCCGAAGGAGTCCGGGGGTCTATGTCCAGTTCTGGACCTCAGGGACCTGAACATCTGCTTGAAGGTCATGCCTTTCCGCATGCTGACCACCAAGGATATATTGGGAGCGATTTCCCCGGGCGTTTGATTCACTTCCATCTATCTCAGGGACGCTTGGGTTTGTAGGTGAACATGGAGAAGAGCAATCTGACTCCCTCTCAGGTGACCATCTTCCTGGGTATTGCCATAGATTCCATTTCAATGACTGCTCGCCCATCACCCTAACGGGTCGACAGTATATTGACCCTGCCCCCAGACTTCAGGCGTGGTATGGCACCGCCTCTGGTGCGGTACCTTCGACTCCTAGGGATGCTTACGGCTGCATCCGCCGTGGTGCCCTTGGGGCTGCTGTCGCTGAGGCCCCTTCAGATGTGGCTGAACAGCTTGAAATTGGACGCTACTCTGAACATTCATCGCCTCCGACGACTTCGGGTTAGTGCTCAGTGCTTCCAGTCTCTGTCCCGATAAAGGGTGTGGTCGTTTATAACAGCGGGTGTCCCGCTCGGTTACCTCCCGTGCCATCGGGAGGTTGTGTTTACAGATGCATCCTCCACGGGTTGGGGTGCCACCTGGCGAGGTCGCATGGCACAGGGGACATGGACCCAGAGACAGAGCATGGAGCACATCAATGTCCTGAAGTTACAGGCCGTGCTTCTGGCCCTTCGGAGCTTCCTTTCAGGCTTGCGGGAGAAGCATGTGATGGTGAGGTGAGACAACACAACTGTGGTTTTTTACATCAACCACCAGGGAGGATCCAGGTCAAGGAAGCTATTATGTTTTACGCTGCATCTTCTGACCTGGGTTGCTCCATGCTTGGCCAGCCTCCGAGCAGCTTACAGAACGTGCCAGCAGATTCTCTGTTCTGTCAGAAGCCGCTCCCGGTGGAAGTGAAAGCTTCACGACGAGGTGGTGGGAAGGATCTGGACGGTCTATGGTAGAGCGGACGTGGTCCTCTTTGTCTCAAGGGACGCATTTCACTGCCCCCTTTGGTTCTCCCTGGGCGACGGCGGCCCTCTGGGCCACAATACGCTGGGGTACGTCTGGCCCCGGACCTTCCTTTATGCCTTTCCACCCTTCAGCCTACTCTTTCAGACCCTCCTACGGATTCGTCAGTAGGGGCACAAGGTTCTGGTGGTGGTCCCCTTCTGGCCAGCAAGGACATGGTTCCCTCTGCTGCGTGAACTCAGCTCCGACTCGCCGATGCGTCTCCCCTCCAGGGCGGATCTTCTTTCCCAGATGGAGGGTTGGGTTCTGCACCCGGAACCGGACCGGCTCCAACTCTGGGTCTGGCCCCTGCAGAGCCGGGGCCCATGTTTTCAGGATACACTGGGCCGGTAGGACATACAATGACTAATGCGTAGGCGCCATCCACGTGAGCCATATATACTAATAAGTGGGCGGCCTTGGTGACCTGGTGCCGCGATAAAGGGCAGGATCCGGTACGGTGTTCAGCCTCTGACATACTGACCTTCCTGCAAGCGTTACTGGATCGAGGACGGTCCCCATCTACCTTGAAGGTATATGTGGCTGCCATTTCTCATTGGCATATTGGCCTTAATGGTTGTTCGGAGGACCGTGACAAGGACGTTTCACTGATTTTGAGAGGAGCTCTACGTTTGCATCCACCCAAACGCCCTGTGGTACTGGCATGGGACCTTTCTCTGGTGCTTGAGGCTCTTCGGTCCCCCCCATTTGAGCTCCTGGCGTCTGGCGTCAGGTGTCACACTGTGGCCTGATGTGGCATTTTTGCCTAAGGTGTCCCTACCAGCCGGTAGTACCCAACTGCTCCATCTTGCCCGGTTTGACACCGGTGGTTCCGGCAAACATCTGTGCCCTGTTTGTGCACTTGAGGCGTACGTGGCTGCTACGACGCCCATCCGGAAGACAAATGGCCTTTTTGTGTGTGTGCTACGCTGGCCCACGGACAGGTCAGGCACTCTCTAAGCAACGACTGGTACATTGGGTTGTGGATTTGATCTCCAAAGCTATGCCTTGCAGGACCGGCCACTACCGGCGGGAGTGAAATGCCACTCTACGAGGGGCATGTCAACCTCGTTTGCTGCCATGACGGGGGTACCGTTGGACAGTATATGCCGTGCAACCTCCTGGACATCGCAGTGTACCTTTACTCGATTTTACAGAGTGAATGTGGCTGTGCCCTATCCCTTTCACAGAGTTCTGGAGCAGCATATCTCCCCATCACATTAAGTGAGTGGCGTGGTTGTTGTTCCTTGAACGTTGCCGGTTCCTCGTGACCATGTTGCCATCCGTCATCCGTGCTTTGAAAGCACCGCCCCTTCATCAGGAGAGATGAAATAGAACGAAAGTTACTACTGTAACTACGGTTCTATGAATCCCGGATGACCGCCAGGGTGCTTAGTCCCTCGGAATCCTTGCTTTGCAAGAAGATTGAGGGACTGGGTCCCGGATGTGACGTGCCTATATAGAGTCACGCGGGTCCCCGGCAGGTCACGCACGGGGTGACGTTGTTGTCATTTGTACTCGACCTGCGCATGCGCAAGATTGCTCATTCGTGCTTTGAAAGCACCGCCCCTGGCGATCATCCGGGATTCATAGAACCGTAGTTACAGTAGTAACTTTCGTTTTAAGATAATGTGTTTTTGACCCTGTATTCTCTGAAAGGAAAAACACGGGAAGAGGATTTTTATAACCGTCTGCTGCCATCGAGAGAATGCAGCTACTGTGAAGTAAACTTCAGTGTCAACGGACGCATCACCAAATTTAAGTGGAAAACATGTTGGTCTGCTGAAAAGAATCCAGGATAAAGTGAAAGGAAAACCTCAACCAGGATGTTATTTTTCTTCACTGCATCATCCATTAGGAATCACTGTAAGTCATGTTTTGTGTGTGAGTGTGTGAAACGGTTAGTTGTGAGTGAATTGTCAAAAATATAAAAGTGAAAGACAAAAACTTGTGTGTGAATTATTGTCCATGTCCTCTGTTGTGGTGCTGCATGATAGGAGCTGCAGGATGATGACGTCTGCTTCCAATCCCAACCAGCTGCATCTGACCTGCTGTCATCAACTTTAGATCCTGTAATTGTAAAATGTTTTGTGAGGAGTTTGTAGAGGTGAGCTGCCACTTTATTTTGACTTGTATTCCACTAGCATAGTGAGGTAAGAGACTTGTGGTTTGGTTAATTTTATTTTTCTTCAGGTAAAGAGAAAATACAATGCTTTGTTTTGTTTGTTGTTTTGGCCTGCAGTCGGTAAGACTCCACAAAGTCAATAATTTCACTTTTGTATCATATAATCCTGACTTAGTGGTTGCTTGAGTGGTACAGAAGGTGGAATCACCCATAATTAATTGCGACCTGGCAGTGGTTATTTTGTTGGGGTGTAATATCACACAAACACTCCATCCATCTGTTCCTGGCCTGGCCCTTCGCTTCAATTTTAAAACTCTGGCCCTTGAGTCTGAAAGTTTGCCCACCCCTGCTCTAGATCTATGTATCATTCCACCTTTCTACCTACCTACCTACTTACCTACCTACGTTAGCTATTGTATTAGCTTGGTGGTCACTGTCAGCTTGGTGGTAAGTGTTAGCTTACTAAAAATCCTCTAGGCAAATTTGTCTGCCTCAAAGCTTCGTTAAACTATTCCGTGCACTGTAGTTTAGCTGGAAGGTTTTTGTGTTACGCAATGCTACCGCTTCCGCTAATACCTAGCGTGCGCGGATGTGCTAAATTTGTAACTATGGAGGGAAACGGAGAAGAGCCCCGACAACGACAAAAACTGTCAAAAATATGGAAACATTTTAGACTAAACTAAAAAGACAACAAAGCACAATGCATCCATTGCACAGCAGAATTGACGTGCCACAACAGGACGTCATTGTTGTTGCAGCATCTAAAGAGAAAACACCCGTTGTATACACCAAACTCGTCTGCAGCTGCCAACAGGTATCATCTATGTTTTCTTGGCAAAATCCATCTATCCATCCATCCATTCTCTTCCGCTTATCCGGGGTCGGGTCACAGGGGTAGCAGCCTAAGTAGGGAGACCCAGACTTCCCTCTCCCCAGCCACTTGGGCCAGCTCCTCCGGGGGAATCCCAAGGTGTTCCCAGGCCAGCTGAGAAACATAGACCCTCCAGCATGTCCTGGGTCAGGGGTCACCAACCTTTTTGAAACTAAGAGCTACTTCGTGGGTACAAAGTCATACAAAGGGCACCAGTTTGATAAACTCTTCGGAAATAACAAAGCATAAATTGAAAAAATGTGTAATAAACATGTTTTTAAGAACATATTTTTAAGATAGACATTTATATATAAATACAAAAAAAGAATAACAACTGAATAAAATGACATTTTAAATGCAGCTTAGTAGTGAGTTGTGCTGTTTTTAGAACAGGTTCGGGGGCACCTCAAATGGTCCTTGGGGCACCCGGGGGCACCACGTTGGTGACCCCTGTCCTGGGTCTTCCTCTGGGTCTCCTCCTGGTGGGACATGCCCGGAACACCTCACCAGGGAGGTGTCTAGGAGGCATCCTAACCAGATGCCCGAGCCATCTCAACTGGCTCCTCTAGATGTTGACCTAAGACATGACTACTTCATCAATGCAAAGCATTATGTCTCCTTATAAATTATTTAAATGCTTTAATTTACTTAAAGGTCAAGACATTTTTGTTTTATAAAAATGACACAACCAGTTTTCTGTTAAATGGAAGTTGAACAGCCCTTTAAAAATTATTTCCTTGATTTTATTTGATTTTATTCTTTCTTGCTTTCCTTGTATTTACCTTTTTCAGCTACTAGTTAGCCACTTTTATGTGTGTGAGAGGAAGCAGCTGCAGTTTAGCACTTTGCAAACTTCCTGTTATGTTTCAGTATGAAACCTAGCAACGATGGATGAAGTAGGATAATTTTAGCCAACCCTGCCGTTTTTCTACTTGTGGGCGTTTTTTTTTCTTCTAATCATGCCCATTTCTTTTAATTACATTGTCATCCCTTTGTTTCAACTCAAACTTTAAATGGGTGTCTAAATACTAAAAAGGTTGATTTGTGTAGCTGGCAGCGTGGGGGTGGGGGCATTTAGGAAATGTTGCAATGAGATGGTGAGATGAGAGCTGCACAGACACCAGCATCAAATTTTAGTGTGGCAAAGATGTAATTATATTGAGAGAGAAAAAATAACGGAATTGTTTCTTATTTTCATTTTAATTTGATGTGACAGCCAAAATCTGTGCACCATCACAAAGATTCTGTCAATATGTTGATAAAGCCACAGTTTTTATTTTGAATAAATAACAGCAAATACTTTTTTTGCTAAACTAATACAGTACTAACAAGTGTCATCAAAAGGTTACTCCATTCAAGCAAATCAATTGTTTTTATCTGCAAGTTTCTCATTATTCATTTAGAATTTAAAATAACTAAAAGGGTTAACCTAGGACACTTTTATAAGCTTAAGTGTGCTTTAAAGAAAACATTTCATGAATCTAAGTTGGAAGTAACAATTTACAGGTCCAATCTGTTAAAGTGAGGATTTGATCAAAAGCAGTGAACAAATAATATTTATCTGTTTAATATTTATCTGTTAACTTTTTGAACGACCCGAGTTTGGAAAATAATTAGACTTTAACCAGATTGAAAAGCAGGGCCAAGACCAAAGTGGATTGTTTTTAAAAATTCCATTACGATTCATGCACGCTATGGTTTACAAGCATTAATGTTGCTGTATTTTTTCTTTACATTGGTACTGACTTGGTAATTTGGAATCACGAACAGCAGCAGATATCTGTAGCAGTATCGGGTAAGCCAGAGGCTCTTCCTGTATATATTTGTACAATAATAACTGTGTAATATGAAATAAACTGTGATTTAAAGCCTTGTACAATAGCATTCCCATTACTTGATATTGTTTTTTTTTTTTAACTGGAGTTTGTTTTAAGACTCCACCAGGATTTGTACTGACCTTTTTGCTGAGAGGTGGCAGCTCTAACAGCTGTGCCACCGTGTCGCCCTAGGTAAGATCATATTTGTTAATTTGCTTTTCATGAAACTCACCTTTAAAAAATATATACATTTTTTGTCAGGGAACATAGTACAAATTATATATATTTTCCTCTCTTGAGACTTTATTTTGGTATCATATAGACCTAAAAGGTTTGAGTTTTTTTTTTATGGTACTTTGAAACCTATTGACCAATCTCAAGTGAGATGTGATCTATGGAAGACATGAGTAGAGAGGAAGCATAGGGTCCACATGAATAGACCTTTGAACTCAAAGTAGAAAATGGAGTTTAAATGTTAAAGACAATAATTAGTCACCTTTATTAAACTATATACTATACCAAATTCATTCAACCTTTATTTATACAGGCTAGCCTCGTTGAGTCACGGGGACTCATTTACAAGAGGGACCTGTCTCACTCACACCAAACAACCATCCACTCTCACACTCACACCTAGGGTCAATTTAGAGTCACCAATCAGCCTAACAAGCATGTTTTTTTGGTCTGTGGGAGGAAACCGGAGTACCCGGAGGAAACCCACGCATGCACGGGGAGAACATGCAAACTCCACCCAGAAATGACCCCACATCCACACTAATGTTACTAAACATTCAACAAATCATTTTCTATCAGGATTTAAATATTAACCTGTACACCAATGTCCCCCATGGCTGAGGGATTTGAACAGGAGTTCCGGTTCCGGTTCTGTGAGGTGCGGACGTGGGGAATGAGCTGCTGCTGAAAAACTCTATACTTGTGCGTGAGTATTATGATAAAGCTTTGGTAAGTCCATATTTATTTAAATAAACTATATAACTAAATGTAAGATCATTTAAAAAGGTATTAAAAATTTGATAACCGATCTTTTCTCCCCCCATTATTTCCACAAACTGGACGTGGAAACGTCGGAGAGCCTTGAGTTGTTTATCGACGATTATTTTGAAAGGTTTGTCATGAGCGACCCTAATGTAACATCCGGTGCGGGTAGCGGTTCGGCTAACACGAGCGGTAGCGGTGGCGAGTCGAAGCCGAATGCTAAACGGTACCGAGAGGGAAGCTCAGATAGCGTTTCGGAACCTTCGGTGGATAATTCAGGCTTCGTGACGATTCTGGAGTCAATTGATAAAAAGTTGTCTAGCTTGGACGCCCGGCTGGCGTTAGTTGAG
>JBBPBX010048418.1:13388-25760 GCA_038048925.1 Garcialebias charrua | reverse complement strand
TTGTAGCTCCAATTTGTTATGTCTTGTTTGGATTTCCTTGGATTCCTGCAGGTTTACTTATAAAAACTCAAGTTTTGAGTTAAAGTCTACCTCCTGTGTGCTATAATGGAACTACAACAACAGCCTTTGGACTTATCCCATCATCCAGTGTATGAGAAAGATGTGATCAAGAGTCTTTCACTGTGCTCATCCTTTAACGCAAACATCTGAAAATTGAACAATTTGTACCACCACTTGAGTCTTCTTTAAAACCATTGCTATGTCCAACTATCATTTTGTTTGGTTATGTCATTTTTTCATCTGCATATACAGGTAGTCCTCGGGTTACTTTGGTCTCGAGTTACGACGTTTTGTGGTTACGATGCATCTCCCATTTACTATGAAAAGCCTTATTTCGAGTTACGCGGTTTTATGTCATAAACGTCGTAACGCAGCGGTGGAAAAATACAGCATTGTATTGTACGCGGTGCAGTGGCGGAGGAATACTACACTGTACTGTGAACGCGGTTTTACGACGTAAGCGTCGTAACGCAATGGCGGAAAATGTTGTGCTGTACGCGGCGCAACGGTGGAGGAATACTGTACTGTACTGTGAATGCAGGTTTATGTCGTAAACGGAATAGGGAATACGGCTTATGGACCGAGGTGGACGGCGGTTTTACGTTGTGAACGGAATATGGAATACTGCAGATGGACCGAGGCGGACGGCGGTTTGACGTCGTAAACTGAATACGGAATACGGCGGATGGACCGGGCCGGATGGCGGTTTTACGTCATAAATGGAATACGGAATACTGCAGATGGACTGAGGCGGACAGAGGTTTTACGTCATAACTGGAATACGGAATACTGCAGATGGACTGAGGCGGACAGAGGTTTTACGTCATAAATGGAATATAGAATACGGCGGATGGACTGAGGCGGACAGCGGTTTTACGTCGTAAATGGAATACGGAATACTGCAGATGGGCCGAGGCGGACGGCGGTTTTACGTCGTAAACTGAATACGGAATACGGCGGATGGACCGAGGCGGATGGCTGTTTTACGTCATAAACGGAATATGGAATACGGCGGATGGACCGAGGAGGACAACGGTTTTACCTCGTAAATGGAATACGGCGGATGGACCGAGACAGACGACGGTTTTACGTCATAAACGGAATATGGAATATGGCGGACGGAACGAGGCGGACGACGGTTTTACGTCGTAAGCGGAATACGGAATACGGCGGATGGACCGAGACAGACGACGGTTTTACGTCGTATACGGAATACGGCGGATGGACCGAGGAGGACGGCGTCACCAGCATCCCAGTAGGCCATTAACTCTTTTTTCCCTTCATTATGGCTCCCAAACGTGTTTTTTGATAATTATGTAGGGTACTGTGTTAGGATAGGCTAAGTGCTTGGTAATACAGTACTGTACATGTATATGGTGCAGTATGAACACATGTTCCGACTTACGTCGAAAATCGGTTTACGCCGCCGCGTAGGAATGGATCTACGTCGTAAGTCGAGGACTACCTGTACTTAAAGCCATGATATCATTAGGTTTTGGCACACATACTACTTGCTTGGTTGAGATATGATTTAGAGAACTTATCAACACCACAGAACCATTTTATTCCTCCTCTGTATCACCTCTAACCCTTTTACAGTACAAGTTTTCATCCCCAGTCAAAGGAAGACTTGTTTCCATGACAACCATTTTCTGATTGACATACCGTAGGCATCAAGAGCTAGACGCCTCGATGTCCAACAGTCAAAAGAATACAAACTTGATGCTAATATTTGCTTGTATTTTTAGCACGTCTTGTTGTCCTCCAATGGGAGAGTTGGGGTTCGACTCCACCAGCAGTCACATGCTGACGTGTCCCTGAGCAAGACACCAAACTCCTCATTGTCTCCAACGTGTGTCCCATCGGTGTATGAATGTGATAAAGCACTGGTTATTCTTGTTTAAGATATAGTAGAGTTATGTATTAATGGTTAAATGAGGTATAGATTGTAGTGTAAAGCACTTTGAGTATCTTGATAAGATAGAAAAAAGCTGTATAAGTACAGTTCATGTACCATTTACCATCAGTTATGCTCTACTTTCATCACCTTCACCTCGGTGGTTAACTGCATAAACAATACAACAAAGCAAAGTAGTACATAAAAACAAATATATGAAGAGGCAACATGTCATTTAATCATTTTGACAAGTGCAGTGTTGGAACATGCTTCTCAGCCGGGGCACGTTTATAACTTTGCAAATCATATGAGGTGTCGCTCACTGGCAAATAAGTGGTCTACGCTAGTGTGACGGCCATGTGCAGTTTCCTTTTCAGATATTTTCAAACATGCTAATCACTGAAAAAAAAGAAAGAAAGAAAGAAAGTGTGAGTTGTGCAGACTCAGGCCGTAGAGCGTTAACATATGATTCACACAATCTGGCGTAGAGTGCAGAGCTGAGAGTAATACACCCTGAGGGGGGTGAGAAGGCATGTGGGCGAACAGGGCAGCCACACAGTTGTTGAGAATACAGTTTTCAGAATGCCCACGGTGAACAACTTGAATCTATTCTGAATTAAAATGCACTGATGGCAATCTTAGCACTTTGGATGGTTTATGTTCATTTTAAAAATGTGCTCTTTGAATGAGAACGTTTTTAATATTGTGCTGAATTGTAAAAGGCCTTCGTATGTACTAACCTGTGTCTGTACAGAATACATGCATTCACCTACCCATCCCTACAAATGCACATGTTCAATGTCAGTGTTTTTGCAATGCTTTGTGATCTATATAGTACAAGAGCCAGGGACGGCTGTGGCTGAGAGCAGTCATCCTCCAATGGGAGAGTTGGGGGTTCGACTCCACCACCAGTCACATGCTGAAGTGTCCCTGGGCAAGACACCAAACCCCTCATTGCCTCCAATGTGTGTCCCATCGGTGTATGAATGTGATAAATCACTGATTATTAGTTTTTAGAGTTCTAGTAGAGTGCTGTATGAATGGGTAAATGAGGGCACAGATTGTTGTGTAAAGTTCTTTGAGTATCTTGATTAGATAAAAAGGTGATTTACAAATACAGTCCATTTACCATATCATGCCTAATTTTGTTTTGTTGAAAAACAGTACAAAGCATATTCATATCTAACTCTGTTTTAGCTATGCTCTGAAGTCATTCCGACAACATTACCCATCACAATATAAAATACTAACACAGATCTAAAAATACAGGTAGTCCTCGACTTACGGAGGCCTCGACTTATGGCAATCCGATGTTACGAACGCATCATATTAATAAAAATATTAAAATAATAATAATAATAATAATAATTTTGTGTTTAAATGTTCTTGATTTCATGTGTACAGCACTTTGTTGCAGCTGTGGTTGTTTTAAATGGCTTTATAAATAAAGTATTATTATTAGGCCCGAAGCAGCGAAGCTCTGCTGAAGGCCTATTGTAATCGCAGGATTTCTTCATTATTATTATTATTATTATTATTATTCTTCTTTTTCCGTCACTTCGTGCGGCCGTTTGGGGCCTTTAACATATTCAAAAACTCACCAAACTTCACCCAAAATTGTCCCCCAACTAAAATTTTATGATTCTGGTGTAATCGCAAGTGGGCGTGGCCTAACTGCTCAACAGCGCCCCCTAACGTGAGTTGGGGAAAACCGTAAGTCGTACAGATCTGAAACTCGGTACATATGTAGATCTCCCCAATTCAAGAAAAAAAGTACATTGGAGGTACCCTCTAAAATGCACAGGTAGGCGGCCATTTTGGGTCAAAGGTCAAATTTTGGTCATTTTTCAGTTTTACTCATGTCGAACTTTGACGAACTCCTTCTCAGGCGTTCGACCTATCGGCTTCAAACTTGGTCAGAATGCAGTTAAGGCATGGGCCTTTAAAAGTTATCAAAAAAATTGACTTTTCGTATATGTTCAGGGGGCGTGGTGGAGCGGTGAACTTGGCGTACTCGCCGAAACAAACAAAACGCTATAACTTTGACATTTAAAGGTCTATTGACACCATGCTTTATCCTAGAATAATGAAACTTGGTACACATGTGTATCTCATCAGGAGCTACAAAAAAGTCTCTTGGAGCAATGGTCCAAAGCCAACAGGAAGTCGGCCATTTTAGGTCAAAGTCACAATTTGGTCTATTTCATTTACGTCATATCTGAGCGAACTCGTCCTAGAGCTTTCGAGATCCAGGCATCAAACTCGGTCAGCACTATCTTGAGGCATTGAAGGTCAAAAGTTATCAAAAGAATTTTTCTATGTCAAAGCATGTGGGCGTGGCCTTAGGTCAAAGTCACAATTTGGTCTATTTCATTTACGTCATATCTGAGCGAACTCGTCCTAGAGCTTTCGAGATCCAGGCGTCAAACTCGGTCAGCACTATCTTGAGGCATTGAAGGTCAAAAGTTATCAAAAGAATTTTTCTATGTCAAAGCATGTGGGCGTGGCCAAGCCTCAAATCTGGCCATTCTCCATGAAACATCAAGCTAAAATAACTTCCTAATACAAGCCCAAAACCAGAAAAGTTGGCACGTTGTGGAAATCGCAAATAAAAACAGAATACAATGACTTGCAAATCTTTTTCAACCTATATTCAATTGAACACACTGCAAAGACCACATACTTAACGTTCGAACTGGTAAACTTTGTTATTTTTTGCAATTATTAGCTCATTTGGAATTTGATGCCTGCAACATGTTTCAAAAAAGCTGGCACAAGTGACAAAGAAGACAGAGAAATTTGAGGAATGCTCATCAAACACTTATTTGGAATATCCCACAGGTGAACATGCAAATTGGGAACAAGTGGGTGCCATGATTGGGTATAAAAGCAGCTTCCTTGACATGCTCAGTCATCCACATAGAAGGATGGGGCGAGGGTCACCACTCTGTGAACAAATGCGTGGGCAAATTGTCGAACAGTTCAAGAACAACTTTTCTCAACGAGCTATTGCAAGGAATTTAGGAATTTCACCATCTACGGCCCGTAATATCATCAGAAGGTTCAGAGAATCTGGAGAAATCACTACACGTAAGGGGCAAGGCCGAAAACCAACATTGAATGCCCGTGACCTTCGATCCCTCAGGCGGTACTGCATCAAAAACCGACATCAGTGTGTAAAAGATATCACCACATGGGCTCAGGAATACTTCAGAAAACCACTGTCAGTAACTACAGTTCGTCGCTACATCTGTAAGTGCAAGTTAAAGCTCTACTATGCAAAGCAAAAGCCATTCATCAACAAGATCCAGAAACGCCGCCGGCTTTGCTGGGCCCGAGCTCATCTGAGATGGACTGATGCAAAGTGGAAAAGTGTTCTGTGGTCTGATGAGTCCACATTTCAAATTGTCTTTGGAAACTGTGGACGTCGTGTCTTACGGACCAAAGAGGAAAAGAACCATCAGGACTGTTATAGGCGCAAAGTTCAAAAGCCAGCATCTGTGATGGTATGGGGGTGCATTAGTGCCCAAGGCATGGGTAACTTACACATCTGTGAAGGCACCATTAATGCTGAAAGGTACATACAGGTTTTGGAGCAACATATGCTGCCATCCAAGCGACGTCTTTTTCATGGACGCCCCAGCTTATTTCAGCAAGACAATGCCAAGCCACATTCTGCACGTGTTACAACAGCGTGGCTTCGTAGCAAAAGAGTGCGGGTCCTCCCCTGGCCTGCCTGCAGTCCAGACCTGTCCCCCATTGAAAATGTGTGGCGCATTATGAAACGTAAAATACGACAACGGAGACCCCGGACTGTTGAACAACTTAAGCTGTACATCAAGCAAGAATGGGGAAGAATTCCACCTGAAAAGCTTCAAAAATTGGTCTCCTCAGTTCCCAAACGTTTACTGAGTGTTGTTAAAAGGAAAGGCGATGTAACACAGTGGTAAATATGTCCCTGTGCCAACTTTTTTGCAATGTGTTGCTGCCATTGAATTCTAAGTTAATGGTTATTTGCAAAACAAAATAAAGTTTCTCCGTTCGAACATTAAATATATTGTCTTTGCATTCTATTCAGTTGAATATGGGTTGAAAAAGATTTGCAAGTCATTGTATTCTGTTTTTATTTGCGATTTGCACAATAACTTCCTAATATAAGCTCCCAGCTACACCAAATTCACTAAGATCTATATTTATCCATCCCTCGACAGGACTGCAGTCCAATATGTAGTGGGCGTGGCCTGATTCTTCCAGAGCGCCCCCTAGAATTTAGTTTAAAAATCAGCCCCCAGCCATGCTTTATCCCAGAATTATGAAACGTGGTATACATGTGTAAATTATCAGGACCTACAAAAAAGTCTCTTGGAACCCTGGTCCAAAACAAAAACAAAGTCGGCCATTTTGGGTCAAAGGTCATTTTCCGATGTTTTTGAATTTCGTATTTAAACAAACACCTCTAAGGGTAATAGGGGGCACGACCAATACATCCCTATGGGGTTTTTAAGTGACCCCTCCATTTTGACTATCGGGACCCCCGTAACTTCCCGAAACCCACCCCCGGGGCTCTAGGGCGTCCCCCTTGTGGTCAAAAATGGTATTACATGAAATTTTTGCAAAAGTGTTTTTTTTGGGTCCCGTGCGCGTGGGTGGTTCGTCTCAAGGGTCCATAGGCCCCTGTGACATTCTTGTGGCCCTTACAGTTTTTTGGTCACCACTTCCCAGAGGAAGGTTGCACAGACCCAGGTGAAGTATCGTTACGCTCGGGGTGACCTTCCGGACGACATATATCAAGCTCAAAGATCTGGGTTGATGGGAAATTTTTTGACCTCTCGGATCCTCACCAAATTTTACAGACTTGTTCGGCTCTGCGTGGTGACCATCTCACCCAAATTTGGGATCTCTAGGTCAAAAGGGCGCCGAACGGGCACAAAGACCCCCCTCGTGACCTTTACCGTGACCTTGCCACCATTTCGCGTAGGAAGGTCCTTCGGACGCAGCGGAGGTATCGTTGCGCTCGGGGTGACCCCCCGGACGACATATGTCAAGCTCAAAGGCCTTGGTCGATTTAAAAAAATTTGACCTCTCGGACCCTCACCAAATTTTACACACTTGTTCGGCTCAGCGTGGTGACCATCTCACCCAAATTTGGGATCTCTAGGTCAAAAGGGCGCCAAACGGGCACAAAGACCCCCTCGTGACCTCTACCGTGACCTTGCCGCCATTTCGCGTAGGAAGGTCGTACAGACCCAACGGAGGTATCGTTGCGCTCAGGGTGAACCCCCAGACGACATATGTCAAGCTCAAAGGCCTCGGTCAATGTAAAATTTTTGGCCTGCTGAAGGTCACGGAGGTACTCTCCAAGCACTCACCGGGCAGGGGAACGGTTCACGAGGGCGACTCGGACGTCATCGCGTTCGGCCCATTTTGAAGGATTGCCTTTAAACTTGGTTAACATTCCCTTAACACATTGGACAGTAAAAGTTATCAAAAGTTTGCGTTTTCATTTATGCTAAAGGGGCGTGGCCAGGCCTCAAACTTGCGCTTCATGCGTCCCCTACATTATTTCTATAGTCCCATCTCAGTGATACATCATCCGATCTGAACCAGATTTATTGTGCATAATCAGTGAGACCTTGTGGACACATTGATATTGTTGTTTAACATATGACTCCAGAGCGCCCCCTAGATTATTCAAACTGTTATATCTCAGTGATACATCATCCGATCTGAACCAGATTTATTGTGCATCATCAGTGAGCCCTTGTGGACACATTGATATGGTGGGCTAACATTTGACTCAAGTGCGCCCCCTACATTATTTCTATAGTTATATCTCAGTGATATATCATCCGATCTGAACCAAATTTATTGTGAATAATCAGTGAGCCCTTGTGGACACATTGATATTGTGGTTTAACATATAACTACATAGCGCCCCCTAGATTATTCAAACTGTTCTATCTCAGTGAGACATCATCCGATCTGAACCAGATTTATCGTGTATCATCAGTGAGACCTTGTGGACACATTGATATTGTGGTTTAACATGTGACTCCAGAGCGCCCCCTAGATTATTCAAACTGTTATATCTCAGTGAGACATCATCTGATCTGAACCAGATTTATTGTGCGTGTGCACCCCTGGTGCGGAGTAGACACGAGAGACTTCGAAATGGCGACCGAGCGGACGAGCTGGAGCTCGCGCGGTCGCCTCAATAAGGTCCGAGCGGCGCTAAGCTGCTTCGGGCCTCAATGCTGCTTGCAGCTTTAATTATTATTATTATTAAGCCGATTTACGCAGTTTGCGGCAGTTTCCGCCAGTTTTTGGCAGTGTCCGTCAGTTTTCGGCAGTGCCCGCCAGCTTCGGTTACCTCCAACTTCGACAGTCGTCTTTGGACAGACTTTCTGTTTGATCAGAGATTGCTTCGCTCGGATAAATGAGCTGGAAACGGTCGGTGAACTCTGTGGACATCTAAGACGGACGAACGGATTGGCGGCCTGGATGTTGTTGGCACCAGCGGCTAACAAGCTAAAACGCGGACGGACTGCTTGGCGGTTGGTGGCACCTGGAGCTAACATGCTAACGCCAGTCCCATCGGGGAGACGAGCCGACGGGTGGCGGAGAGGCCGTCTGCGGCCGCGAGCTCGCCTCGATGTCCGCCTGGCAGCCTCAGATGTCGGATGGACACCGAGCTAACATGCTAAAACGCAGAGAAACAGTGGCAGCAGCTTTTTGGAGGGCTAACATGCTAACGGGCACAGCTATTGGAGGGGCTAACAGCTAACGCGCGCAGCCTGTTGGATGGACACCGCGGAGAAACGGCTCCAAGTAAGTTATTAACTCTTTTTCCCTTCATTATGGCTCCAAATATATGGAGTTAACGTGCTAACAGTCCTTCCTGTAAACAGTTTGGACCGCGTGAAGCAGCACGAAGCTGCAGAGCTCAGACGTGCAACAATTTAACATGCTAAAAGACGGTGGCAGCCTTGACCAGCTCACAGTAAGAAATTGTAAGTGGCGGCTCGTGTGTTTTCTGACTTACGACGATTTCCGTGTTACGAACAGCCGTAGGAACGGAACTCGTTCGTAAGTCGGGGACTACCTGTATGTTTGCTTAGAAAAGCCAATAAAAAGCAGGTTTAAGGGACCAAAATCTAAAGTTGAACGCACACCAGAAATAGCTATGATACCACTGAAGCATGTGTTACCCAATTTTATGCATTAGCAACAGTAATACTGTCAATTAACAACAATTGACAGAACTTGACATCTTATTGCTAAAGTTGAGGCTACCTACAAAGGAAGCTAATTTCAGCTGTTTCTACCAGGTTCCTTGTTCTTTTGATCATGACCCTTAGCTCACAAATTTGGTGAAGGTGGGGATATAAATGAACCAGTAATTTAACCTCACAACAATCCTAACCAACGTCCTCTTTAATGCGGACAAACCTTGGATCCATTGGACCACCTTTTTTTTGTTTGTTTATTGTTTATTCATTTCAAATTTTAAAAATACAAAAGAACAAAAGAAATTTACAAAATGATATAGAAAAATAAAGAACAAATTTGAAATGAAAGGAAGCAGAAGAAGAAAATAGTCTTATAATATCTGCCCCTTTTTGTAAAAACAAAATTCCATTCAAACAATTAATTCAAACAAAATGTATCCATAAACCATATTTATAACTCATAATAATATAACCAATTTAGAGAGATTTTAAGTATTTAACATTTACACGTAATTTTTCAATAATCTATTCTTAATCATTTTCTTAAGGTAGCACAGTCAATGTCTGTATTTAACATCATAGTCCAATCCATATACCAATTCCATGTATTAAAGTAAAACGACCCTTTAAACTTGTTCTATATTGTGGTTTAACAAAACTATCTTTACCCTTTAAATTATAACAACTTATCCTTTTTATAAAAAGCTTTTGAATATTTGAAGGTAGAGTGTTATTTTGTGCTGTATACAATAGTAAAAAAAAATATTATATTCTACCAAATCATAAAATCCAGTAACTTCAATTTATAAAACAATACACCAGATGGATGATGATAATGCGTTCTAGTTATTATCCTTAAAGCTCTTTTCTGTAAAACAAAAATAGGTTTCGTTGTAGTTTTGCATGCTGTACCCCAGATTTCAACACAATGAATTAAATGTGGTAGTATGCTTGTATTATACAGCAAAAACAAAGCTTTATCATTAAGACATTAAGTCTGCCACACCATTCTGCCATCATTCGTGAGCAAGGCTCTTAAAAACCCGAACCTCTCCACTTGAGGGAAAGACTCGTGCAAAGTCGACATTGTGGTGATACACAGCCAGCCAGCACAGTGCATTATTACTTTTTAAAAGACCGAAAAAGAAAAACAATTTCTGAAGTAAAATAAATAAGGGAACGAGCCACTGTGGGTACCTTTGAAATCCAATTCCTTTAGAACACACAAGACTGAGAAAAGGAGCCCAGTGTCAGCTCACCGCTTTCATCTAAATCTGCATTATCTGTCTGCACTGCAGTGAATTATCATCGGAGGCCAAGCGCTAATGACTAAGGAGTTCTAGCTTTCGAAAAGGGGACAAGAATAAAGAAAAAAGCTCTTGTACTGAAAAAGCGCCATAAAAGAGCTCATTACTGCGCAGTAATCCACAGTCCTTCTACTGTACATCCAGCTATCTTTAGGCTAGCATTTTGGATATAATGACCTTGTGTTGTTATACCCCTGTCAAGGGTTATAGCAGCAACGGTCCTCAAGCCACTTTCCGTTTCTGTGTTGCCTAAAAACTGACACAAGCTAAGGACACACGTGCACACATGCACAAACAAAGTTGGTGGCAGTTATACCCCCCAACTATACTGGGGACCCGAGGGGACTCTAGCACTGTCTTGACACCTTGTCAGATTGGTATGAGTAGTTGTTTTCTGGGTTTGTATAAATCATCCTTTCAGACAAGCCTCATTGATGTGACAAGGTAAAGTAGAAAGCTGTGTGGGGGCGTATCACTCCTTGACGGGATGTTGCATGACTGCGAGTGTGCATTCACGAAGGTCATTTGCATCAAGTAAGTGCCTGATGTAAATTGGACCGTTTTCAATTGGCTATTAGGTAACGTCGTTGCATCACTGTTTTCTGTGGGATCCATTTCCTGCTTCGCTGATCAAGAGAAATGAAGAGGAGGGGATGCTCAGAGAAGCGGAAGGAAAAAAGAAGGAATGCCTGAGTGGTTCTTTTGGCGAGTGAGTTCATTTTTACAAGTTAATAAAAAATAAAAAAAGAATCTTTTGTTTGTAAACCTTAAAATCCCAACCAACAGGGCAACAGAAAATGTAGTAGTAGTTATTTTAATGTGATTCCTTGATCGTGCAAACAAGCATCGTAATGTGAATGTATATTGTTGGTGACACATTTGTTTTGCCTCCTAAACAAGCTTCTTGTCAAAAGAATGTACTTAGTCATGTTTTCTTCTTTTCAAACTGCTCCTGGGTCAATGTGCATAATAACTGATGAGACTTCTTTTAGAGTATATTTTGGCTAAAGTGTGTTTAGAAGCTCTTTCCTTGGTTTACCATTTCTTCTACTTTTTTTTATTAAATTCAAAAATACTTTATTAATCCCAAAGGGAAATTAAATGTTGTTGTAACTTGTTATCCTCATTTCATTAAGAGGTGTTATAGATGCTGAAGAGCTGTAGGCAGGAATAATTTCTTGTAAAAGTTCGTCCCACAGCGGATCCGAAGAAACTGGCCGCAGATGCTATCCGATCTACCCACCCACACTCGGCTGGCCTCTTGGTTCCCCCGGGCTGTAGGACCGCCTGAATGCTGAGCAGAACTCCTCCCAGAGTGATGGCCACTCCTCCCAGCAGCCTGCCGAGCTCCTTGATGCTGCAGACAGCTGGCTGCAGGTGTCCGGTCCTTCTGGTGTCACGAGCCATGTTTTCTGTCAGTTTTAGGATTTCAGCAGTCAGGCACCGGAGCACAGCCTGCAGGGAGATGGGAATGCATCCACGGCGCCTCCTTTTCAACTCATTTGAGATTTGGGGCTGTAGCTGAGATATTATTTGAGCTTATATGAGCTAAGGTTTCTTGTTTTTCCATTTAAAAAATGTCACACATCGAGTATACAAAAAAATCATGAAATTACCTTTTTGCACGTGTCTTGCTATTAGCAAAATAACTCATGAACTGTTATTCATTCAACCTTTATTTAAAGAGATAAGTCACATTGAGCCTTGAAGTCTCATTTACAAGCGAGACCTGTTGGACAGACAATAAAAGTGGTGAAAAATGACACATAGGGGTTGGAGACAAAAAAAAATGTGGTAATGAAAAAAATCTTGCACATAATGATGCCGACAATATGCAGAGAGGGGGTGGGGGTGTGGAGTACTCATAGGCAGTTGAGCA
>JBBPBX010048418.1:0-13382 GCA_038048925.1 Garcialebias charrua | reverse complement strand
AGAGATCTGTGCACACTCGGGGTGGGGGGGGGGGTGCCGAGGACGGCCAGAGGCGAATCCAGAGTCCTGAAATGATGACAGAATGTTTATTCAGCTGGGCTCCTCTAAAAAGTCAGTGGAATTCCTCAGTAGCAGGTTTGGGAGGGGTGAGAGCATCTGGTTTACAAAACTTCTACAGGCGTGTTGAGATAAGACGACCTATCAAGGCCAGTCGAGGAACCGAATGTCAGATAAACACGATTGTTTTGGGAACAGGCAGAGCTTTAATGACATCTACCTTCAGTCTGTGTCGGTCCACTCGCATCCGAAATGTCCAAATTAAAAATGACCATACCAATGGAACGTGTCTGAGAAAATCCCAGAGATCATATCCATTCTGCCAATGGTCTGGATTCTCGAGACATGAACCAAGCCATCATGTAAGGCAGGCAGCCTGACCAGGTCCAGATCTGCTACCGACGTCTTCCTTGTGTGTTGATAGACCAGGAACCAGTCAAATCCAAAAAGCAGGAACCAGTTGTCATAAATCCAATTACCGTAAATATGCGTCCTTGAGATCCACAGATGACAGCAGAGATAGACACGTCATCAAGTCTTCCAAGTCGATGAGATATCCATCTGTTTGCATGCCAACAGGGCAAATCGACTCGCCTATAGCCTGTCTTCTCTTTAAAGAAAATCAGTTGTGTTGAGAGACCAACTGACCAAATTGAAGTCCATAGTTATGATTCAGAAGATTTTCTCTCAGACCGTTTCACAGACAAGACAAAGCAAGAGCAAAGTGGAGACAAAGAGGATACGTCTGCCCTTGAGAAGAGCAAGTGTTGAAGTGAGGACGAATTCAAATTAAAAGTTAGACGGATTAAAATGAAACTCCCAGAAAGTATATAATTGATGTGTGGGAGTTCATTTTTTTCTGCAACCTCTGAAGTCCCAGGGTGGTGCCAATCGGTCACACTTACAGTCCATTCCCCTGATGAGATCCAGCAGCGTAAAAGGCTTCAGGAGAGCTCTACCCCCCGCTGGAACATCACATGCCTACCGGTATTTGTGCCTCTAGCCTCTTTTTGTGAATTGTACCCCAATGTACATTGCACACCTGTGGCGGCATTACAGAAAGAGCAGTATGCATAAACTACAGGTGGCATACAATGATGGCATGAGGATGCTGCTTAAGGTGCCGCGATGGAGTAGTGCCAGCCAGATGTTTGCAAATGCCAACGTACCAACTTGTGCAGCTGTGCTTCGTAACCTTATGTACAGATGTATGTGTAGGCTAACAAACTCTGCAAATAGCATCATCTATACTCTGACCAACCCTGTACAGAGCTCGGTTAGGTTCTGTTCAAGTTTGTGGAATCACTGGCGCCTTAAATTATTTGGCAATGGATGATCATTCTATTTTCACTGTGTCTGGTTGGTGTTATCTTTTTATTTTTATTTTTGGTGGTTGTTGTTTTTGTTACTATGGACCATATGTGTCTGAAATAAAGTTTTTGATTGATTGATTGATTGATTACATTGTTCTTTCTTCATGTTACAGCCTCAACACTGTGATTCACCTGATCCTTGACTCCTCCGTGAAAACCCCGAGATCCTTGTTGACGTCTTCAGCTGTCTCCACTGTTTTCCAACCACTTGCCAGCTACACCTGTGACTCACCTCCTACGCCTCCTTCCCCGGTGCTAGAACCATTGGATCTTCAACCCTTGCAACAATCCATAACTCCATCTGTACGTGAAGAAAAACACATTACTCACCACCTTCAGAGTTCCTCCAACCTGACCTCTCTCCATGTCCTCCAGGGATTACTGCCTTGTACATTTGATGAACTTCTCACTGTAAATAAAGCACTATTCATTTTTCACAAGTCTTGGGGTCTGTGTTACTTCAGTCCACACTTTCTGGGTATTCTGTCGATTGTTACATGATGTTTACATGGCTAACTTTATGAATCAATCCAGTTCAAGACAATCCGTTTCTAGAATTGTGCCGCTTGGGGTGGCTGCATGTTGGAGTAGCTCTGTTGCATTCCTTCTGAGATATTCCTTTTGGAAACTTTAGTTCCCCTTTTGCAGGATGTACATCACATTTTTTGGATGATTGTTTCCTCTGGTATCGGATGCTGTGCAGCTGGAAGGATTTTCACAAAAAAAAAAAATTCTTTTGGACATTTGTTGTGATGCGTAACCATAACGACAAGGTGTTTCTTTTAATAACCAGGAGTAGATGATTAAAGCTGCAATATGTAGTTTTTGAACACGCTGGCACTTAGAAACATTTTGAACAGAGACACGTTTCTGGTCCCTCCTCACTCAGAGCCATATATGACTCAGCTCCACCTCGCTCGCGCTGCAGCCTGGAATGCTCCGCCTCCACTACGTCCTGTCTCAGCCGCTGCAAAGTTCTGTGATTATATGTTAATAAAACGTTCTAAAAAATAAAATAAAAACATGGAGCACTGGTCCAGCAACACAAAAACACCCTGAAACCTGCAGAGCTTCACGCAGCCACGTTGGACATGATTTAATTCGCTCGTGACAAATTTATCAATTTCCTCATTTCTGTCAGTGGAGGTCTGGAGGAAGAAGTGAACACTTGACTTTTGGCAAAAAAAACAAAAGAAAAGTCAAGAGCAGGGATGAAGAAGGTGAATTTAATACATTTGTGTCACATACAAAACAGTTTTGCATCGCTTTGGAATTATTTCAACGAGAACCTGCGCGGCCGCTGCGGGCTCGCTGCGGTCTGACAGGCGGGGGCGTGGGTTAGGGGGTGGGAAGTGAGAAGCTCTGTTTTTATTGGCTGGTTAACCGCGGGGCGCTTTGGTTTTTATAAATGCTTTTATTACCACCGGGAGACGCCAGAGGACTATAGTTTTTTTCAGAGATTACCTGTCTAACATCAGTCTTTCAGGAGATAGTGGCAGAGTGAAGAAATATGTTTAAAAAATAAGTTACATAATTAAGCTTTAAAATCTCAAAACTCAAATAGCTGCAGCCCCAAATCTCAAATGAGTTGAAAAGGATGTGATGTGGACACATTCTCATCTACTGTTTCCTTCAACTTCTAATTATACAGATACAGTAATTACATTAAGCCTTGAAGACTCATTTACAAGTGAGAACTATTCTGCCTTACATTCATTTAAAAGTGAAACCTACCTGTCAGCTGATCTCGAGTGCCTGACCACTGAGATCCTGGAACTATCAGGAAACACGGGATATTCCCCCTGTCACCTGCAGCCGGCTATTTGTAGGGACAAGGAGCTCAGTAGGCTGCTGGGAAGAGAGTGGCCATGGCTTTGAGAGGAGCTCTGCCCGGCATTTGGACGGTCCTGCTGCCCGGAGGAACCGAGACGCCACCAGAGTCTGGGTGAACTGATCGGATGGCATCTGCAGCCAGTTTCTTCAAATCCGCCGTGGGACAGACCTTTACAAGAGATCCTTCCTGCCCACAGCCATCAGTATCTATAACATATCTCAATGAAACATGGGCCGAGATGGGGGTAGATGCAAGGCAGCCAACCCAGGACCCCAAAGTCCCAGGTTCAATCCCCAGTCATTGCACATCTCGTGGTGTCTCTGAGCAAAGGACACCCCAATTGCTCCCCGGGCACCTTCAATAGCCGCCCACTGCTCCACCCAGGTGCAATGGGTTAAATGCAGAGAGCAAATTTCGCCATTGTATGGGAACATACAATGTTGACAACACAACACATAATTTGTATTACAGGTAGTCCTCGACTTATGACATAGATCCGTTCCTACGCAGCGTCGTAAATCGATTTTCGACGTAAGTCGAAATATACGTACATACTGCACCATATACACGTACAGTACTGTATTACTAAGCACTTAGCCTATCCTAACACAGTACCCTGCATAATTATCAAAAACCACATACCGGGTACATTTGGGAGCCATAATGAAGGGAAAAAAAGAGTTCTGGCCTACTGGGATGCTGGTGACGCCGTATTTCTCCGTCCATCGGCCGTATTCTCCATTCGTTTACGACGTAAAACCGCGTTCACAGTACAGTTTTGTAATGTCCAGAGGACCAGACTTAGCTTTTTTTAGAGAGTACAGTGTAGTATACCTCCGCCGCTACGTTTACGACGTAAAACCGGAAACTGCGTAACTCGGCTTTTCAAAATATATTATTATATATATATGTTTTTATTTTATTTTATGGGAGATGCGCCGTAACCACGAAACGTCGTAACTCGAGACCATCGTAACCCGAGGACCACCTGTATTATTATTATTATGAGTTACAACAACACAAGACAATGGCTATAATAACTCAGTGTTGCAAACAAAGAGCTCACATTTGTTGTGGCCATAGCCGAGACTCATCCTAAATTCATAATCTGAGCCGTTTATGTGAGGTCTTGTAATTTCACATGAAACAGTATTTTCAGGGTTTTACCAAAATGGCCACAACACTGTCATTTTTCAACACATGAATTTGGTTTTATTTTTTAGGTATAAACCGCGATGGACACTCCTTCTAGGAATATTAGTCCAATAATTCTATCTTCCTTGTTGTATTCTCCAGTCATTTCTCACAAGCTGCTGATGTCTGAATTATTAATGTCTGAAATGAAAGTAAGCAGTCTGCTTGTGTTGTTCTGGAAATTGTTTCATGCCCTGTTGACTTGTCGTGGAAGTTTGGATACTGTATTCTGAAAGAAGGCTCGGAGTCAGACCAGCAGAATAAAACTTACTGATGTTTTTTCCCCCGCCCCCAAGAAATCAAATAGTTTTTGCTCCTTTCATCCCCCTTGAATAGCCCTTGGACATGCATTTAGTTAATTAATCAGTGGTTTTTTTCTTTCTTTTCTTTATTTCACTAAATAAAAGTGGACACCAGCCCTACAGCTTGCTGTGTAAATCTGGGACATAAAGTAGTTAATTATTGATAATGTGTTGGTCTGTGTTGGACTGATGTGTTAGCAAAATATTTCACTAACCACACAATGGATTTTAATTAGACTTTCAGAAAGTAATTATTAAATGAGACTTTGCAATTGACTGAATTTATGTCAGCCTGATACAAGATGGCCACAACAAATATTTAAACTTAAACCCAAAATTGCTAGTTACTAATTGCTAACTTAGTCACTTTTACAAATACAGGTGGTCCCCGTCTTACGATGGCCTCGACTTATGACGTTCCGGACTTACGAACGCGCTACGAACAGTACTGTTGTACAGTAAATACAGCGCTGGTATGTGTTTTTAGATGAAAGTGTGTTAGCTAACAGTTTGTAAATAAAGTTCTGAGCATGTTTATGAACCAGTATGTACGCTTGTTCAGTCTCATGTTGATAAACGGGTGTGCGGCGCAGCGTTAGCATACATTTTCCGACTTACGTCCAAAACTCTGGACTTACGAACGCCACGTGTAATGCGTTCCGACTTACGAATTTTCGGGTTACGAGCGGTGCGTAGGAACGGAACTTGTTCGAAAGTCAGGGACCACCTGTACATGTACTGTATTGAGCTCAATTTTGCTGTGGTAGTCCATGAGAGCCATTCCCAATACAATCGTTGAGTGTTTTATATTTTGTAAGAACTTTGCTAAATTTTTTGGGCATGAAGGATTGCAGTCAACCTGATTTTTCTGTTAGTAAAACATTTCATGAACCATTTTACCGATCACTAAAACACGTTCAAAAATTAGACAGTGAATGTACGTTTAAAACTGATTAACTTTTGGAATCAGTCTGGTTTAGGAACAACTCATTTCAAAGTTATAATATTCACTAAAGTGGCTGCAACACAATCAGTTTGACAAATACTGATGGAAACTTTAGTCTGGTATTAACATATGCAAAAGACCTTGTGTATTCCTTCAATTATTGCAAGTTGTTGTTTCCCCCCTTGCTTTCAGGCCTTTATGTCAAGTTCTGGTGCAGTAAATGTCTTTGCAGACTCCCCCTTCACGCTTAGATGCTGCCATGTTTCACGTGTGTCCTTGTACGTGTGCACTGATACTAAAGCAAACAAATCAATAAAAGGTAGAAATCCTTGAAACCATAAAATGCAACCTTATACAAACCCTATACTGTTACTATGGATACATGGTACTATACCAGTGTTCTTAAACAAAGCAAAATAAATATACATGTACTTGTAGTATTTTCAGCATATAAAAGTCATGATGATCAGTTGACTACTTGTCAGTTATAGCATTTTTCTTTTCTTTTTTTTTCTTCAAATTACCATAGTCAGTCCATTTGAGCATATTAAGTTGATTGACAGATTTTGATTGACAGCAAATCTGTGGGCTGTGATGGTTCTTTTGATTATGTGCTTTTTGTTACTAAATGTCTTATGAAAGACCAGTGAATGGGATTCTGTTGAAGACTTCTGAACAAGTTTTACCTAAGGTAGATAGGTTTTTCTTCTATCCATCCATTGTCTTTTACTCACGTCTTTCTTTATGGGTCACGGGGGTCACTGGTGCCCACGTCCAGTAGTCACTCTGCAAGAGGTGGGGCCCTGAACACATCGCAAGTCCATCACAGGAAAAGAGACGAATGAGACAAGCAACCTAAGGACAATTTAGAGTTACCAATCAGCCTAACATTCAATTCAAAAAATACTTTATTAATCCCAAAGGTAAATTATTTGTTGCTGTAACTCGTTACCCTTGTTTCATTAAGAGATGTTATAGATGCTGATGGCTGTAGGCAGGGAGGATTTCTTGTAAAGGCTCATCCCACAGTTGATCTTGAGAAACTGGCTGCAGATGCCGTCCAATCCGTCTACCCAGACTCTGCAGGCCTCTCGGTTCCCCCGGGCTGTAGGACATGCATGTTTTTTGGTCTGCGGGAGGAAACCGAAGTACCTGGAGAAAATCCATGCATGCACGAAGAGAACATGCAAACTCCACCCAGAAAAATCCCCGGCCGCGGTTTGGTTCGGCCACATTCGGTGACCTTCTTGCAGAGAGGTAACAGCTCAACCAACTCTGCCACTGTGCTGCCCAGGGTAATACCAATATACATATAAATAATTAATGCTTACAGCCAATTTGATTTAAGTTATCCACCATAGCCAACTGTGCCCAGTAAACACAAAAATGGCTATAACCCTTAAGATTATACAGATGTTGAGTTAAGATTTGAGGTGGTACTAGTTTATAGGCATCTACAACAGCCTTGGGCACTAACAAATCATATGAGATAAGGTAAAAGTACAGAAGAAGAAACCTGGTCTATGGGAGGAAAGGGGAGTATCCAGACAAAACCCTCACATGCATGGAGAGAACATGCAAACTCCACTCAGAAAGGTCCTTGGTCTGGAATTGTTCCGTCCACTTTTGTAGATAGCCTTTTGAACAACCTTAAGTTGAATAAATAGAGTTTAGCTAACAGCTAATCTTAGTGGGGGTGTAAAACTAAGTAAACTGTATACAAAATCATTCTCTATTTATTGATTGTTATAACCACAAACTTACAAAGCACACTTGGTCAGTCATGCCCAATGCAAAATGACCTACGTTGGACAGAACTACACAACGTAATTACTGCCATTTGTTGATGAGTCATTGCTGCAACTGCGGCTGGATCAGGGTCAGGAACGGTTTGTAGCCCAGGCTGGAGAGCGCGGAGAGAGAACATTCAGAGAAGAGTGGAAGCAGAAGCGTCGAGTCGACGTGCGTTAGACCCACCAGTCTGCGGAGGCCCAGGCGTCAACAGCCAGCAAGCCGTGTCGGACGCTCTGCACGGCGTCTGAGGGAACCTCGGGGTGGTCCAGGAAGCTGATCACCTGCTTGATGACGTTTGCGTCTCGCAGGATCAAACCGATCACGACGCACCACTCCAAACAGCCCGCCTCCATGAACACGTGAAGGAGGTACCTGAAGGATGCCGAGGAACGTCAGAAACCAGCTTCCACACCAAACTACATCCAANATCCCACAGTTGATCTTGAGAAACTGGCTGCAGATGCGTCCAATCCGTCTACCCAGACTCTGCAGGCCTCTCGGTTCCCCCGGGCTGTAGGACATGCATGTTTTTTGGTCTGCGGGAGGAAACCGAAGTACCTGGAGAAAATCCATGCATGCACGAAGAGAACATGCAAACTCCACCCAGAAAAATCCCCGGCCGCGGTTTGGTTCGGCCACATTCGGTGACCTTCTTGCAGAGAGGTAACAGCTCAACCAACTCTGCCACTGTGCTGCCCAGGGTAATACCAATATACATATAAATAATTAATGCTTACAGCCAATTTGATTTAAGTTATCCACCATAGCCAACTGTGCCCAGTAAACACAAAAATGGCTATAACCCTTAAGATTATACAGATGTTGAGTTAAGATTTGAGGTGGTACTAGTTTATAGGCATCTACAACAGCCTTGGGCACTAACAAATCATATGAGATAAGGTAAAAGTACAGAAGAAGAAACCTGGTCTATGGGAGGAAAGGGGAGTATCCAGACAAAACCCTCACATGCATGGAGAGAACATGCAAACTCCACTCAGAAAGGTCCTTGGTCTGGAATTGTTCCGTCCACTTTTGTAGATAGCCTTTTGAACAACCTTAAGTTGAATAAATAGAGTTTAGCTAACAGCTAATCTTAGTGGGGGTGTAAAACTAAGTAAACTGTATACAAAATCATTCTCTATTTATTGATTGTTATAACCACAAACTTACAAAGCACACTTGGTCAGTCATGCCCAATGCAAAATGACCTACGTTGGACAGAACTACACAACGTAATTACTGCCATTTGTTGATGAGTCATCAATGTCCCTTTATGTAGACAGCATATGGTAAATGGAGCTTATTTATATAGCGCTTTCCAGCCCCCTTTGAGGGGCCCCAAAGCGCTTCACAGTACCAACCATCCACCCATTCATACACACATTCATACACCGGTAGCGGTAGACTGCCTTGCAAGGCGCTGCCTGTCCTACCGGGAGCAACTCGGGGTTAAGTGTCTTGCCCAGGGACACAACGAGGTATGCCGTGACTGGGGATCGAACCCGAGACCTTCTGGTCCTGAGCCAGCTGCCTCTACACCATCTCGGCATAGCATCTGTTAAACATATACAAGTGTCCATTGTAAGGCTTAAGGGGGTACAGTGTACTTTTAGTATGTAACTCACTCAAAAGTATGGGTAAAACCTCAGTTCATAGCAAAAAGTTCGAGTAAATTCTTGGCAGCAAAGCAGATTATCTTGACAAAGCTCAACCCCAAGAAAAATCAGTGACAGACATTTTGCAGTAGCCTCAGGTTACGTTGAAAATCCGCACTACAACACTGACCACTTGTCAGAGTAAACAAGTTAGTAAGTACTAGCTAACTTAATAACCTATCCTTATTGTGTTTTTTGCTTTCTGTCTGGCAAATAGCCCTCCTAAGGCAATCTGCCATCGGATTTCTGAGGCTAAATTTGACCGTCTGATGGACAGCATCGTATTGACTTTACCCCGTCTTACACTTCACATTGTTCAGCAGTGTTGTACTCCACCTTATTAAAAGTTGCATGGGGATATTTATCTACTAAAATCACTGCTTGGGGTTAGTCGTGTACATTTTGTTCTTGTGTTTCCAGTGTCTTCACCAGAAGTCTTAGCAGAAAAATGTATAAAGCTCTGGAAGCATTTGGTTTTCATGTTTGTGGTCGTAAGGTGATTTTACCCAACAATAAATCTCTAAACGCTTCAAGTTTTCAGGAAAAGCCATTTGAAAAATCATTATTCAAGGTAATATGCATATTAGTGGTTGAGATCTATGCCAAGCTTTTTTTTTTATTATAATACAGGGAGGTCTGTGGCTGATATGACAGCAGATGGGGGTGGATTGAATAATAAAATGTAAACTGCTCAGAACAACAAACAGCTACACCACCCACAGCTTCCTCTGTGAAAGATGTGATCAAGAGTGCCGGTGTGTTCTCATCCGATCTCGCTGTGACCTACGCAACCGGTCTAATTTAGCTGCCTCTGGTTGGAATTTTAATCACTAATAGCAGAACTGCTAACTGTGATCATCAATTAAAATGTGGCGTTTGGGTATAAGAATGGATCTAAATGTCAAATAAAAACTAGCATATATAATGTAGTGTGACAGTATATGGATGATCCTGCTATATGTTTCTTTATGACCTTCATGGGTGGCTGTGGCTGAGTGGTTAGAGCAGTCCAATGCAAGAGTTGGGGGTTTGAATCCACCAACAGTCACGTGTCCATGGGCAAGACAGTGAATGCTAGTTGGATTTGATATTAGTGGAAATAAATTTGAACAGTACATTGCATGTATGAATGCATTGATATTGTTTGAATCAGTCTTATTTCCCAGGTCAATGTTGAAGTCACCACACAAAAAAAATCATTTTGTTTCCACTCTTTGCTAATAACTCCAGGATTTTATCAGAGAATAACTCCATATTTGATCCAGGAGATCGATATGCACAGCTTATTATGATGTTTTTGTTTTTTCTATTTATTATTTCTATTGTTATCATTTCCATTAAATTGTCTACAACTATAGACATATCACTAATTAATTTACATTTAATTTCAATATTAATGAATAGAGTGACTCCTCCACCTTTTTTATTATTATTTCTATTCATATGATATAAGCCATATCCTTCTATATAAGCATTGTTTATATTTTCATCATTAAACCATGTTTCAGATAATGCTATTATTGTAAACTTTTTGTTTAATTTCTTCAAAAAATCTGTTATCTTTGATATATTTGCATTTATACTCCTGCAATTAAAGTGGATAATGGAGAGACCACCATCTGTTACCTTAATTGCATTAAACTGTTCCTCATTATAGTATTTCCTTTCTTTTGTTACAGGAAGTAGATTGTTCATAATTTCATCTTCAATATTGTATATTTTGAATTCTGATTCTTAGCACATCATTGTCATTTAAAGTGTTTGACCATCAGATTGTTTGTTGTGTGAATGTT
This sequence comes from Garcialebias charrua, assembly GCA_038048925.1. Classification (NCBI taxonomy): domain Eukaryota; kingdom Metazoa; phylum Chordata; class Actinopteri; order Cyprinodontiformes; family Rivulidae; genus Garcialebias; species Garcialebias charrua. The sequence continues at coordinate 2,434 of JBBPBX010048418.1, read as the reverse complement.
GTTAAGAATATTCTCTACTAGATTTATTTATATTTATCCAAGTCCTTCATTTCCTTTATTATGCCTCATTGTCTCAGATGCGTGTCCTATTGGTGCTTTAGTTTACACATTTCCCAGGAGAAATGGATATGTCGGCCTGTTTTCGAGGCCAACCGGGGGAGTCAGATTCAGATAAGCCACAAGCGTTGATATTTTTTTGCAGGTAGACAGTTTTTTCTCATCATCCTTGAGCCCTATTGGTACTTCAACATCCAAAATGGCCATATTAGGGTGCATTCTACTGGTCAGTGCTTACGAGCTCCTCCAAGGTTGTTTCAAACATGCCACGAGTCCCAAATCCGCAGGTGGCCTGCAATCCTCACAAATCTTACGGTTTAGCTCATAAATCAGCTGATTGTGAAGATAGAAAGGTGCTATATAAGTACAGTCCATTAACAAATTTTAATGTGGTAAGACAGTCAAAAATTCAGTCTAAAGGCAACCATTATGTTGTTAAGCTTTTAGTACTCAACAAATATGTTTTTCCCAAACTTGTCAAAATCACAGATGTAGCACAAGAACGAGTGAAATGAATGAGCCGACTTCCTCTACAGTTGATGATGTTCTGAGTAGGTAAGTTATTTAAGCGTTGAAACAGGGAACCAGCTAAAACATGCAAGACAGTGGGCCTTCAGTACCAGGATCCAGGACCTCTGTTTGATGCGTTGAATACCCGCAAGCACCATTATCCATACTCAAACCATTTGGCATGAACATTGGCGTCCGAAGTACCGGTATTTGTAATGTTGGGGGACACACTACTGTGTGTGTGTGTGGTGTGCCAGAAATTTTTGAATAAAGTAGATGCTATTTCCTTAATTCTGGTGTATTTTAACGGGTTGTTAAACATCTACGTTTACATACAGAAGTGAACACATGTTTCAAAAAGTATTTGAGAGGACTACACAAGAAGTAGCCTAACCAACATCTCTCCTTTTGTGAACAGAGCATGGTCCACTTCCCTCACGAATCCTAACCATCCCCCACCCCGGTTGAGAACTACCGGCACTAATGTAGCACTAAGCTAGCGTGCAACATAGACGCTCTAGCTAAGATGCTACACACGTAGCACTCTGCTTCTCTCACACTTCCTAACCACCAGCCACTACCAGGTCCAACAACTGCCGACAGTAACATAGCACTAAGCTAGCATGCAACACATAGGTGTCTCCCCCTCCTCCCCCTGCCCCTCGGCAAAAAACAGAAGAGATGAGATCTCTGCAAAGCAACCTCGAGGAAACATTGCATGCAGTGTGGTGAGTTGTAGGTAAGCAGGAAAACCCAGCGTGAACTTTTACTGTTTTAAGTATTCTCCTATTATTTACCGCATTTTCCGACCTATAAGTCACTGTTTTTTTTACTAATTTTCATGTCCTGCGACTTATAGGGCGAAGCAACATATTTAAGGATTTTTTTGCCATATTTTTAGACCAATTTTTGGCTGAGATATGACCGTTTCCATTCATTCTGACAAAAAAATGGAGCAGTACCACTTTTGGCCGCTAGGGGCGCAGTACCACTTTCGGCTGCTAAGTTCCACCGACCGTTCCCAGCTCATGTGTACGACAGAAGCCTCTTCTGCTCGGACTCACTCTGTCGCAGCACAGCCTCCTGCTCTGTGGAGGTAGGTCTGAACTAGTGTTTGTTAGCAAAATATCGCAAGAACAAAATAGCTGATGAACCACACAACAGATTTTGATGAAACTTACAGAAAGTACTCAATGGATGGACATTTACAACATATTCCCTTTAGGAAAAGTTTGAGCGAAAATTCAATTATTTATAATTTATTTTCGCAGCGCGTGCGACCGTTTGGAAGACCGTCAAAGCTAAACAATTTAAATCCAGCTGATTTAACGATTGCGTGCATTTATTAATGAAAAGTCAAGCTCAGAAACACTTTTTACTACAGGTATTGTTAAATTTTAAAGAAATGAAGCGTATCCGCTCGCTTCGCAGCACGCGAAATAGCGAAACTATTTTTTTTAAAATTCTGCTTATTTGACCATTACGTGCATTTATTAAGGAAAAGTTCAGCTCAGACACATCTTTGCTATAATTTTCAGCAAACAAACAATTGTTTTTAAGTGTTAATCTTGTTAAAGTCCTACCGTGCACGCTCCTGTGGCCATTTGCGGTGACGCGTAACATACGCGACGCGTCAGCGGTGACGCATAATAGGTGCGACTTATAGGGCGAATCGACATATTTATGGATTTTTCCACTTTATTGGATATAATTGACTTATAGGCCGGAAAATACGGTAAGTGGAATGGATTTGTTCATGAAGAAACAGAAACAGTGCTGGTTGAACTAATATTTCAGGGTGAATTTGGGGGATCCAAATGAGTAATTTTAAATATGAGGGGGAAACGTCCCCTTCACATATAATTAT
>JBBPBX010048417.1:10459-25760 GCA_038048925.1 Garcialebias charrua | reverse complement strand
AATGGTTTTCAGAATCTGTTGGAATCCTGGCAAAAACCAATGCAGATTTGTTCCTGTCTTTGATTTTATACGTCTACCTTATAATGTTTTGCTAGTTTTTTGATACTTTGTTAAAAAACTTTCTTTTGTTTTTTTCTCTCTTTTGTTTTCTATTGTTTATTGTTTGTTTGTTTATTGTTTATTGTTTAAGGAAACTCTACCACTGCTGTTCATTGTTCTTTAGTTTTAGCAGGTCGCTTTCGTAAATGAGCCCATGAGGTTCAAAAGATTTACCTGACTAAATAAAGGTTGAATGAATGAATGAATTTATACAGGTTAGCCTCGTTGAGCCACGGGGACTCATTTACAAGAGGGACCTGTCTCACTCACACCCAGGGTCAATTTAGAGTTACCAATCAGTCTAACATGCATGTTTTTGGATGGTGGGAGGAAACCGGAGCACCCGGAGAAAACCCACGCATGCACGGAGAGAACATGCAAACTCCACCCAGAAAGGCCCCCGGACCGGGATTTGAACCGGTGACCTGCTCGCTGAGAGGCAGCAGCTCTACCAATGTTTTTTTTTTTTTTTTTCAGAGTTGTGTCATGTTACACACAGTAACTTCATCTGTTAATCAATTTGTATCTGATTATGTTCACAGACTGCTGCTCCTCCTCCTCCACCTCCTCTCCACCAGCTCCACCATCCCATCACTGACCTGCCCACCTTCACATACCACCACAGCATCGTTGGAAAGGTACAGCAAAGACATGTCAAAGTTTTTTCATTTATTTTTCGTTTTATGCTACATCGACTGTAATCATCACCTCTCTCTCGACAGCCTCCAAAGCGTCACGCCCCCCTGGTCCATCCACAAATGTACACCACACCACACAGGTAAGGAGAAGTTGTTGTTGTCTTTTTCATTTCTGCAGATGTTCACGTCTGTGTGTGGGTTTCAACAGAACCAACCTGCTGCTCTTTCCTCATGGTCCAGCCTCTCCTCCATCTCCACAAATTTTCACCACACCACACAGGTAAGGATAAGTTGTTCTTGGCTGTGTTTTCATTTCTGCAGATGTTGACGTCTGTGTGTGGGTTTAAACAGAATCACTTGCTGCTCTTGCCTAATGGACTAGGCTATGGTACTGTACCTCCACCTGCTGTTCTTGCCTCATGGACGGACGTGTGTCGTCTGCTCTGTCCTACCTGCCTGCCTGCCTCCCTCCCTCTAGCACCTCTCCATCTACACATTCACCATCATCAGTCAGGTAAGGACAAGATGTTTGTCATTTTCATGTTGTCTTTGCAGGCAGGTCATAGTCCAGCTGTAAGTGCACATGTTCATTTTTGTGTTGCTGTAATTTCTTCACAACTCACAGCTTACACCGTGGACTTTCTTCATGGATGGACAAGTGTCCACTCTGTCCTGCCTGCCTCACTCCCTCTAGCATCTCTCCATCTACACATTCACCATCATCAGTCAGGTAAGGACAAGATGTTTGTCATTTTCATGTTGTCTTTGCAGGCAGGTCATAGTCCAGCTGTAAGTGCACATGTTCATTTCTGTGTTGCTGTAATTTATACACAGCTCACAGCTCACATTGTGGACTTTCCTCATGGATGGACAAGTGTCCACTCTGTCCTGCCTCTGTCGTCCTGGACGTCAGTCCTGCCTGTCTCTGGTGTCCTTCCATCTGCCTCGATCCATCACCTGTGTGTCAAAACCTTCTGCATCTATGACTGCGCGTTCACGGCTCTCGGCCTACTCGCGGCGCTCGGTCCAGCTCAAAGCCCCAGGTGGCGTTCACGGCTCTTGGCTTACTCGCGGCGCTCGGTCCAGCTCAAAGCCCCAGGTGGCGTTCACGGCTCTCGGCTCTCTCGCGGCGCTCGGTCCAGCTCAAAGCCCCAGGTGGCGTTCACGGCTCTCGGCCCACTCGCGGCGCTCGGTCCAGCTCAAAGCCCCAGGTGGCGTTCACGGCTCTCGGCTCTCTCGCGGCGCTCGGTCCAGCTCAAAGCCCCAGGTGGCGTTCACGGCTCTCGGCTCTCTCGCGGCGCTCGGTCCAGCTCAAAGCCCCAGGTGGCGTTCACGGCTCTCTCGCGGCGCTCGGTCTAGCTCAAAGCCCCAGGTGGCGTCCACGGCTCTTGGCCCACTCGCGGCGTTTGGCCCACGTGTACCACCTTTATGGATGAATGTGTGGTGTAATGCGTTAGCTAAGTGTTTGTAAATAAAGTTCTGTGCATGTTTATGGCCCAGGATGTCCGCCTGTTCAGTCTCATGCCGTTAAATGTGTGTGCGGCGCTCCGTTAGCGGTATAGCCTCGACCTACGTCAGAAATGCGGACCTACGACAGGCACGTGTTTTTGGTCCGCGAGATACGACAGAATCGACCTAAGTCACACCCGTAGGTCCGGATCCCTGACGTAACTCGAGGGTTCCCTGTATATATATATATATATATATATATATATATATATATATATATATATATATATATATATATATATATATATATATATATGTATATATATATATATGTATATATGTATATATANAATTAAGTTGATGAGCCACACAATGAAGATCTGGGAGAGAGTTGTGGAAGGAAGGCTTAGACAAGAGGTGACTATCTGTGAGCAGCAGTATGGTTTCATGCCAAGAAAGAGCACCACAGATGCCATCTTTGCTTTGAGGATGTTGATAGAGAAGTACAGAGAGGGTCAGAAAGAACTCCATTGTGTGTTTGTGGATTTAGAAAAAGCATATGACAGGGTGCCAAGAGAGGAGGTGTGGTATTGCATGAGGAAATCTGGAGTGGCAGAAAAGTATGTTAGACTGGTACAGGACATGTATGAAGACAGCAGGACAGTGGTGAGATGTGCTGTAGGAGTGACAGATAGCTTCAAGGTGGAGGTGGGATTGCATCAAGGATCGGCTCTGAGCCCCTTCTTGTTTGCTCTGGTGATGGACCGACTAACAGATGAGGTCAGGCAGGAATCCCCATGGACTATGATGTTTGCAGATGACATTGTGATATGTGGTGAGAACAGGGAACAGGTGGAAGAGAACTTGGAGAGGTGGAGGTATGCACTTGAAAGAAGAGGAATGAAAGTCAGCCGTAGTAAGACAGAGTACATGTGTGTGAATGAGAGGGAGGCCAGTGGAACAGTGAGGCTACAAGGAGCAGAGGTCACAAAGGTGCAGGACTTCAAGTACTTGGGGTCCACTGTCCAGGAAAATGGGGAATGTGGTAAAGAGGTGAAGAAGAGAGTCCAGGCAGGATGGAGCGGATGGAGAAAAGTTTCAGGAGTGATTTGTGACAAAAAGGTGTCAGCAAAGGTCAAAGGAAAAGTTTACAAGACAGTGGTGAGACCAGCTATGTTGTATGGTCTGGAGACAGTGTCATTGACAAAAAGACAGGAGAAAGAACTGGAAGTGGCAGAAATGAAGATGTTGAGGTTCTCCTTAGGAGTGACAAGGATGGATAAGATCAGGAATGAGATAATCAGAGGTACAGCACATGTTGAACAACTGGGAGATAAAGTTAGGGAGGCCAGACTGAGATGGTTTGGACATGTCCAGAGGAGGGACAGTGGGTATATTGGTAGAAGGATGTTAGAAATGCAGCTGCCAGGAAAAAGACAAAGAGGAAGGCCAAAGAGGAGATATATGGATGCAGTTAGAGAGGACATAGTTTGGAGTGAGGACAGAGGATGCAGAGGACAGAGTGAGGTGGAGGAGGATGACTCACTGTGGCGACCCCTGAAAAGGGAAAAGCCAAAAGAAGAAGAAGATATAGTCTGTGTGTGTATATCAGTCTACCATAAAGACCTCAATGCAGTGACTGACACATCAAAGATGCAAACGTGTAAATCAAAGTATGTAGCATGCTAACATTACACACATAACTATGCTGCTATTATATCATATTGTAAAAGTCTGTGTGTTTAAATGAATAAAGTATGAACGCCTGAACGCCTTTTTTAATAAAGTATAAACAAACTTTTTCTTTCTTCCTCTTCTTCTTGTGAGATTTATTTACGGATGGCAAACGTCTTTCTTCCTCTTAAGTTTCTTTTATGATTTGTTCTTTGTTTGACTTTCCCTAGTGGTCTGGAGCATTTCCGTTTTTGTGGAGCAAATTTGCAGATGCTTTTCAATTTGCAGCATTTCAGTGTTTGCAGGGCGTTTGTCCATTTGCAGAGCGTTTGTCCTTTTGCAGCGCGTTTCACTTTTTGCAGCGCTTTTTTTCTTTTTGCAGCACTTTTTCTTTTTGCAGTGCTTTTTCTTTTTGCAACGCATTTGCACCCGTCGGCCACCATACGTATCACATCTAGAGATCAGTCTAACTGGTCTGTACCATGCTGTATGTCAGAAAAGGGAGATATTAAATATTGTAATTTGATATGTCTCTAGATAAAAGTTGTTGTTTTAAATATATTTATTTTTAATGTTACTTTTTATCACTACTTGATCAGTTATGTTTTGTTGCTAACAGTTATAGCATCAAACACTACTTGTAATTTAGTCTATTTAATTTGTATCCTCCCTAGTGTGTCAGAATGGCCTGAATCAGCCACTTTAAAAGTTTCCCTCTTGTCTCAATCAGAGGGCCAGTTAATGTTTCTATGTTGGTACCTTAGGTTTTTTTTCTTCTGTTGACCTCTTTCATGGGCCCAGAACTTCAGCATTTTGAGTTTTATTAAATACATTTGAAACCTTTTGTAGCCAATTTCCTGTGCTCTATTGCTGGTATATTTGGACCCTAACACTCATGTTAATGTGTAGAACAGAAATTATTGCAAAATTTTCTCCCAGGCCATAAATCTAACCAAAAAGACTGAATTGGCTTTTGATAGGTGATTCAAACATTCAAACCCTTCCGTCATCCAATATTATATATTTTTGTTGAAATTGTATTTACATCTACCACTGGGGCTGCGGTTGCTTGGTGGTCAGTGCCGTGGTCTTGGGATCCTGAGGTCGTGGGCTTGAGGTTGTATCAAGATGAGTGTCCAGCGTAAAATAATTGCCAAATCTTTCATGCAAGTGTGCTTACTGTGGCAACTCAAAGAAGGGAGCTGCTGAAATAAACTTACTTCAGAAGACAAACTATAATGTACCCTTCATTACCTCCACTACTAATGTAAAGTACATCAAATTGTATATTTTTAATGGTCAAAATAAAAAAAATTATTTGCAAATGACATAATTAAATGTTAAATAGATTAGGAACTTCTGTAAAACGAATTATCTGCCTCTCATGGTGAACCTGAAAGTTATGCACCATAACTCATGTTCCCTGAAGGAAGGGAACGAGGTGCAACATATGCTATGGGAATTGTGCCCCGCACGATTACCTGAAGGAATACATTCACGCCTTTACGGCTAGGGCATCAGCGTTGCGCCAGAGGCCCCGCCCTCTGGGTATTTAAGCCGCTGACGCCCATCCATCTTTCTCCAAAATTGCACTTCACCGAGCTTTCAGCATTGAAAAGGGCCAGATATGTTGCACCTCGTTCCCTTCCTTCAGGGAACATGAGTTATGGTGCATAACTTTCAGTTCCCTTTCAGTCATGTTCTCTCGGTGCAACATATGCTATGGGAACGTAATTCATTCACGCCCTTGAAATGCTCAGTAAAATGCATGCTAGTGTGAACGTCTGCCCTTGACCAGCAGGCATCTCAAGGCTACTTTCTACTGTGTGTTAGAAAGAACAGCCTGAGTGACATCACACGCAGTAACATCCAAACTGTAATGCTTTGCAAAAGTGTTTATTGAGCTCCAGTTCGCCGTAGCACAAATGTCTGCAACTGGTACACCCTTGAACAGTGACCACGAAGTGGCCAAGCCCCGAGTAGAGTGAGCGTGCACTCCAGAGGGCACCTGTTGACCTTTGCTACTGTACGCCCTTTTAATGGCCTCAGTCACCCAATGTGAGAGGCGTTGTTTTGATAGGGCCTTTCCGGTAGCAGGTGCTGCAAAGCACATAAACAGTTGATTTGTTTTTCTCCATTCGGCTGTTCTCTGCATGTAAGTGCATAAAGCTCTCACGGGGCAGAGAGCCTTCAGCCTTTCCTGTTCCTGAGTGAGGACAGGAGCAGGTGGGAAGGAGGAGAGATCAAAGTCCAGACTCCTATGGTTTAAAGTCAAGACCTTGGGGATGTATGCGGGATTAGGCCTTAGGGTGACCTTTGACCCGTCAGGGGCGAATCTGGTACACATTGGATGTACAGACAATGCATGGAGGTCACCCACGCGTTTCGCCGAGCAAAGGAACAAGAGTAGAGCGGTTTTATAAGATAATAAATCTATCTTAACCTCGCTCAGTGGCTCGAATGGAGGATCACAGAGAGTCCCCAAGACCAGGCTAAGATCCCAACCAGGGGTAAGGATCCTGCTGGGTGGTTTCATTCTTAGCACGCCCTTCATAAATCTTATTATGATTGGATACGCGCCAGGAGACCTATGTCCCCAAGCCTTTGTGATAGGCTGAAATTGCTGATAGGAAAACTTTAATCGTTGTGAAAGAATGACCTTTTTCCAGTAAGTCCTGAAGGAAAGTCAGGAGCTGAGCAAGGGCGCATGAGTAAGAAATAATATTTCTTTATGTGCAACAAGCTTCAAAAATACGCAATTTATGTGAGTAGAGAGACTTTGTTGACACCGCACGGGCATTTTGGATGGTTTTTACCACATTTTCCGGCAGGCCTGATGCCATCAGCTTGTTCTTTTCTGCCAACAAACTGAAATTTTTAACAGTTCCCAGCCTAAGCGGCGATACTGCTCCTTCTGGTGACATAGTTTGACCCTAAAGAAGAACAGTTAGTGTATCCAGTTTCCCTCCAAGGGCCCTGGATGCTGTGATCCCCTAGGGGTCAACCAAGTTAGGGTGAAGGCCTTTTTGCCGATGTGCTACCAGGATGCTCTGATCGAGAGTGATCGAGGGCAGATGCAACCTGTCATCCTTTTTAGACAGAAGTGGAGCAGAATGTCTGTTTTTTCTCTCCTTGATTGGGGTCATGGGACTGAGAAGCTGCGAGTTTTGTAAACGAGCAGATCTCCTGACCTCAATCCGTTTCCTGGATGGGTCTAGTTTACTGGTCCTCGGCCTTAACAGAGCGTTGGAGCCAGACAAACCGCCCGGGGTCTGTGTTTCAGCCGTTGGGGGGATATTGTTTAAGAGCAGAGCTGAACCAGCACAGTGAGAAAGGTCACGTGCTACCGGATCACTGCTTGGACATTGCGTGTCGCCCATTAATGATAAGGGGACAGCTGTAACGTGAGAACGTGGAGATGATTCTTTGTGCTTGGCAGACTTTACATTGTTTGGTGATAGAGAGCCCAGTTCCCCTCGAATAACAGGAAGAGGAATCGGATTCAGCCCTGATTTGTTTACACACACAGCAGTTTTATCACAATTGCCTTTGTGAATGTGTGAAGCTTATGGTTGCCTGTGGGCTTCTGCCGTGGCCCCCACGTCATTAGATTCTGTCGGCGCGCATCCCTGAGGCGCAGACATGTCACGTGTTTGCATGGTTAGTATATTGACCGCCCCGTCGTTCACAATGGAGCGGGTTTGGAGCACGTGACCCCCCTCACCTGTCTCCGTGAGGGGTGGGGAGCCTGCTTACAGACACCTCTGTGCCTGTCCACTACAGATGGAGTATAGGCATCCTACTGGGGCTCATTGATTAGGCTAACACCCCGTGAGTCGTGAGGGAGGGGGAGGAAACTGCCCCTTCCCTTTATGATGGCTAGTAGGCCATAGGGGACCCGTTCTGCTGAAGTTATTTGTGTTTGTTGTTGTTGTTGTTTTTAGAGTCAATAAAACAGAGAGGGGCTGTTTTTTTTAGCTTTATTTGTGCTTATGTGTAACGACATATATGACTTTATATCAATCACAGCAGGAAAAACATGATTTGTGCATGCAACAGAGTTACCAGCTTTTTGTACCGTGCTACAAATAAAGTCTGGACATGAAGAGATCATTTCCCGTACCACGTGGGCGGGTGATCGTGTAAAGTCAAGACGTGAACCTGGTTCATCAGGCGCGCTTTTGTCTGGTGTCCCGGTTCGCCGAGGAGGCCCTGTTTTGTCTGACCACCTGGTGGGGGACAAACCTGTTTTTGCTCCATGCGTGTTCGGTCCGAGGTGGTCCCGGCGGTTGATTCTGCCGGTGCTCGTCCTCGTACGCGGCCGCTTTTGTGGTGGGGCACGCGTTGCCGAGCGGTGTCGAGGTTGCGCAGGTCTGCCCCCAGCAGACTCCCTGGGGGGGCGAAGCTTCTCCTGGGAATGCCCACCCGGAGAGCTTCAGCCTGTTTGCACCTCTGGTCCAGCTTGGTCTGAATTTGATCCAAATCTTTCCCAAACAATCCCGTCGGTTCTATCGAGTGGTGGAGAAAGACACCTTTTGTCCCTCGGGGAGATCAAATGAAGTCATCCACAGATGGCATATTGTGATGACCACTTCTGCCATGCCTCTGCCTTGAGCAACAGCGGCTGTTCCCATCATGCGGAACACAAAGTATGTTGCCCTGCGGGCTTCATCCAGCAAGTCAGCGGTAGCTTGCTTGTCCGTCGTTACATGGAGCTGTTGCAGTTTTTCAGCCAGGTAAGCCTGCATCAACGCGGACGCGTTCATGGCGTGCGTTGCGAGGCCCTGATTTCTGTAGCATTTCTCGAGCAGAGAAGCTGAAGCTCGACAAGCTTTGCTGGGAAGAGTTGGTTTTGTCCCAGATGACTTGGGAGCCAGGTGAGACACCAGTGTGTCCTCAATTTGAGGCATGTTGGCTATTCCCACCTTATCCATCCCGTCCATGTCAAGGAACTGCGAGAGTGGTAACAGCATGGGAGCTCTGGGCTGAGGCCAGGTGCGAGTCAGTTCCATGAGGAAGTCCGGGAACACGGGCATCTTTTTTCTCGTTGCGGCCTGCTGCTTTGAGTAAAAATAGTTTCCTGCCAGCCTCGTGACCTGTTGACGAGGCGGAGGCTCTGGCCATGGGATCTGTAGCGCGTCCGATGCTCTGTGACACAGGTCGAACAGAGAAGGGATGGAAAAGTCAGTTTCCGGGAGCACAGGTACCGGGGTTTGGGAGAGGTCTTCTCCCTATTCCTCGTATTCGACGTCTGAGTCCTCCACGGAAAATTTGCCTGAGGCTGTAATCGAGATCTCGTCCTCGTTCATCATGCCTCGAGTGTCGACTTCTGTGACTGTTAAGTCCACCATAGGAGCCAGCACGTCAGGGCTGTCACCCCATTCGACTGGTGTGCTGTCGTGCAGATCCATATTCTCGAGCTCTGGCATGGGAGTGAGGGGCTCGGTGGTGTCTGGATCCGCTGGCACTGCTAGGGCGCCCATGGCCTTGGCGACGAGGTCAGCCCGGTGCCGCAGCACCGCTTCCAGCATCTGGCTGCAGTGTGGGCAAAAGTCGGGCACATCCAGCGCCATTTTTGCATGTAACATTCCCAAGCATACTGGACAGGCCTCATGGGTGTCCGTCGCTGCGAGGGAGAAACCGCATCCGCTAGGACAGGCGCGCGAGGTTGGGCTCGCTGTCCTGCTGGTTTTCCTTGGAAGTCTTGTCTTTCGCTTTCCTTTCTCCGGAGGCATGTCCGAGATAAGGCGAGCGAGTCCTTCCAGAATCCATTTTCTTTTAATTTGAGACGTCTCCTCCGTCACGTCGCTTTCGCTGGCTAGCCCACTACGAGTTAGCAGAGGTAGCGGTTGTGGCGTAGTTAGAGCCATCGAGCGAAGCAGTCTGTGGAGAGAGGAGAAGAAAATACTTTGGGGTTAAGAGAAAATGTGCCGGACTAGATTACGCTAGTCCAGCAGTACGCAGGAATAATTCTCCGTACGCTCTGCGTAGGGAGCAAGCTCACCTCTGGTTGAGCGATGAAGCAACAGAGAAGTCCCGCGAATAGAGGTAGTTCAGGTTTAATCGAGGTGAAGGGCAAAAAAGAGAAAGATGGATGTGCGTCAGCAGCTTAAATACCCATAGGGTGGGGCCTCTGGCGCAACGCTGATGCCCTAGCCGTAAAGGCGTGAATGTATTCCTTCAGGTAATCACGCGGGAGTGCAATTCCCATAGCATATGTTGCACTGAGAGAACATGACTGAAAGGGAACTTAAGCAAGACATTGTTAGATGGCAATCCGGCCGAGATGGGGTAGAGGCATGGCAGCCAACCCAGGATCCAAAAGCCCCAGGCTCGATCCCCAGCCAAGCCAACATGTCGTGGTATCCCTGAGCAAGACGCCCAATCCCCAATAGCTCTCCAGGCACCCACATAGCTACCCACTGCTCCACCTGAATGCATCCCAGGTAATGTAGAGAACAAATTTTGCCATTGTATGAGAACATACAATGATGACATCACATAGCACTTTAGAATAAACGCTGTAAAAATTAATATTCTACCTAAATTTCTATACAGTTTTAGAATATGCCAGTCTTCCTTACTAAATTACTCTTTACCAAATAATTATTTATCAATCTGAAGAGCTAGCTATCAGCATTTATTTGGATTAAAAGCATCCACGGATTGACAAGACAGTCTTGCACCTGCCCCAAAGGCTTGGAGGCATGTCACTTCCTAATTTCATGCATTATTACTAGGCAGCTAATATCAGAGTTCCAATACTCTGGTTGGGTAAGGAGAGACGTTCCCAGTTGGGTGGCTTTGGAGAGGGCCTCAATTGCATCCAGTTCCTCCTCTGCATTACTCTGCTCTTGGATGACTTTTAAAATCAGTATAAACCTACACTTCTAACTCAATTGTGATCTAGACAGTTAAAATTTGGAACCATCTCAGAAGGGCATTTAACTCTATGAATTACCATACTGTTTTTGGCACCAGTGTCAAATAATATGTTTACTCCATCAGTAGCTTATACAACCATTGACACCTGGGTCTTGAGGGAAGTGCATTCATTGTGTGATCTCTATATTGATGGTAGCATTTGCTTCTTTTGAGCAGCTGGTACAGAAGTTGGTAACACTTTATAATAACTACACACTATTAAGCCTTATTTAAGCATTAACAAACATTTAATTAACAATGAAAACATCATTAATTAAAGCTGCAGTATGTAGCTTTTTTTATGAACATATTTCTTCACTCTGTCACTACCTCCTGACAGACTGATGTTAGCCAGGTAATCTCTGAAAAAAAAAAAAAAAATATTGTCCCCTTGCTTCTCCAGGTGGTAAATAAGCATTTCTAAAAAGAAAAGGTGACCCGCCATTTTCCAGCCAATAAAAACAGAGTTTGTAACCAGCCAATAAAAACAGAGCTTGAATTTGAATCAGCCAATAAAAACAGAGCTTGAATTTGAAATTCAACAGACCACAAGGGGGCAGAGCCACATATGGCTCTGAGGGGGAGGGATCAGAATGCTTTGCCTGTTGAAAATATTTCTAACTGCTGCAGTTCTACAGAAACTGCATACTGAACCTTTAAGGATGATTCACACTTAATACACTATTAATTAACACACTTGTTAACGCTTTATACATAAAGAATAATGAGTTCCAAAACCTACGTACTCAATGTTTATTCATGCTTAATAACTCATGAATTAACTATGCTATCTATATTTGTAAATGCACAAATTAATGTGCTTTCACCACATGTATTAAATGCGTACTAATTGTTAAATAATGTTTGAATTCACTATCTATTAATCCTGCAATGCATCATTAATTAAGGCAGTTGCTAGTAGTTACTTAAGTGTATTTGTGAACCATTCTAAAGTGAAGACTATTCATGCTTTATTAAGGCTTTGTTAATGTTTCATAAATCCTAAATAGCCACAAGTTATTTTTCCCTTGTGGAAATCAGACAAAAATGAATTCACTATCTATTAATCCTGCAATGCATCATTAACTAAGGCAGTTGCTAGTAGTTACTTAAGTGTATTTGTGAACCATTCTAAAGTGAAGACTATTCATGCTTTATTAAGGTTTTGTTAATGTTTCATAAATCCTAAATAGCCACAAGTTATTTTTCCCTTGTGGAAATCAGACAAAAATGATTTCACTATCTATTAATCCTGCAATGCATCATTAATTAAGGCAGTTGCTAGTAGTGTATTTGTGAACCATTCTAAAGTGAAGACTATGCCCAGCTGTTTATCCGCGTTTTAACATGTTACATCGGTGTCCATCAAACATCTGAGGCTGCCAGGCACACATGGATGCGAGCTCCCGGCCCCAGCAGGCGTCTCGGACCGCCACCAGTCGGGTCCGTTAGCATTAGCATGTTAGCTCGTGGTCCCTCCACTAAATCTTGCTGTCTGCTGCTTCACGCGTTCCACAGCGTCTTTGTCCTTGGTCTATCTGTCCCTACGCAAAACCGCCGTTCAGCTGCAGCGCATGTGTCCGCGCGGAGCAACCTCTGAACCAACAAGGTTTGGCTGTCGAAGCCGGAGCTAACCGAAGCTAAGAAACATAGCGACCGGAAACTGTCGGAAACTACCGGAAACTGCGTAATTCGGCTTAAAAATAACAATAAAAAATAATTGTGATAATAATACTTTATTTATATACCCAGTTAAAACAACCACAGCTGCAACAAAGCTGAAATAAAGCTTTATAAATAAAGTATTATTTAGCCACAAGTTATTTTTCCCTTGTGGAAATCAGACAAAAGTTAAATAAATAAATAAAAATAATAATTTTAAAAAATAATTTAGGTTTAAATGTTCTTTATTTCAGCTTTGTTGCAGCTGTGGTTGTTTTAACTGGGTATATAAATAAAGTATTATTATCACAATTATTTTTTATTGTTATTTTTAAGCCGAATTACGCAGTTTCCGGTAGTTTCCGACAGTTTCCGGTCGCTATGTTTCTTAGCTTCGGTTAGCTCCGGCTTCGACAGCCAAACCTTGTTGGTTCAGAGGTTGCTCCGCGCGGACACATGCGCTGCAGCTGAACGGCGGTTTTGCGTAGGGACAGATAGACCAAGGACAAAGACGCTGTGGAACGCGTGAAGCAGCAGACAGCAAGATTTAGTGGAGGGACCACGAGCTAACATGCTAATGCTAACGGACCCGAGTGGTGGCGGTCCGAGACGCCTGCTGGGGCCGGGAGCTCGCATCCATGTGTGCCTGGCAGCCTCAGATGTTTGATGGACACCGATGTAACATGTTAAAACGCGGATAAACAGCTGGGCATAGTCTTCACTTTAGAATGGTTCACAAATACACTTAAGTAACTACTAGCAACTGCCTTAATTAATGATGCATTGCAGGATTAATAGATAGTGAATTCATTTTTGTCTGATTTCCACAAGGGAAAAATAACTTGTGGCTATTTAGGATTTATGAAACATTAACAAAACCTTAATAAAGCATGAATAGTCTTCACTTTAGAATGGTTCACAAATACACTTAAGTAACTACTAGCAACTGCCTTAGTTAATGATGCATTGCAGGATTAATAGATAGTGAATTCATTTTTGTCTGATTTCCACAAGGGAAAAATAACTTGTGGCTATTTAGGATTTATGAAACATTAACAAAGCCTTAATAAAGCATGAATAGTCTTCACTTTAGAATGGTTCACAAATACACTTAAGTAACTACTAGCAACTGCCTTAATTAATGATGCATTGCAGGATTAATAGATAGTGAATTCAAACATTATTTAACAATTAGTACGCATTTAATACATGTGGTGAAAGCACATTAATTTGTGCATTTACAAATATAGATAGCATAGTTAATTCATGAGTTATTAAGCATGAATAAACATTGAGTACGTAGGTTTTGGAACTCATTATTCTTTATGTATAAAGCGTTAACAAGTGTGTTAATTAATAGTGTATTAAGTGTGAATCATCCTTAATTAATGATGTTTTCATTGTTAATTAAATGTTTGTTAATGCTTAAATAAGGCTTAATAGTGTGTAGTTATTATAAAGTGTTACCGAATCTCATTCTGAGCAGGACAGACATTAAAAAAAGCTCGGTATAATCCTGTTTTATTTTACCGGATGATCTTGTAGACTGCAAGGCTCCACATCTCACCACAGCAGATCTGATACAGCACAAAAAGAGAAGGCTCCCTTTATGTCAATCGCAGCCTAAAGTCAGGTGGGGACATAGAATGCCATGTAATGAGCCTCACTAATTAAAGTGCAGCACGGGAATAATATCCAGCAATCGAGTGCAGGGCAACCCCACCTCACCTCCCAACAGTCATCTATTTACAGTAGAGTTTCAGGCTGGCTGATGAGAGACCTACTGCGCACCAAATGATGCTAGATAGAAAGGGGGAACTATTTTTAAGAAATCTGGCTTTGAATATATCTTATATTCATATGACTAATAAATGTAAAGCTAGAAAAAACTTGAAAAGACTATTCAAATGAATTTATTAAGAATTATTATCTTTGGTCTATGTCTTTTTTTCTAGCGAAATTCAGATGGACATTGCAAAGTGTCATGGAATGCTGTGTTCTATGGTATTTGTTCATACACCCTTCTTTGTACAAATAATAAAAAATAAGAAGAAACACAAACATGTAACAGATGATCTACAAACCAGATTCCAAAAAAGTTGGGACACTAAACAAATTGTGAATAAAAACTGAATGCAATGATGTGGAGATGGCAAATGTCAATATTTTATTCGTAATAGAACATAGATGACAGATCAAAAGTTTAATCTGAGTAAATGTAACATTTTAAAGGAAAAATATGTTGATTCAAAATTTCACAGTGTCAACAAATCCCAAAAAAGTTGGGACAAGTAGCAATAAGTGGCTGGAAAAAGGAAATTGAGCATATAACGAACAGCTGGAAGACCAATTAACACTAATGACAACATGATTGGGTATAAAAAGAGCTTCTCAGAGTGTCAGTGTCTCTCAGAAGCCAAGATGGTAAGAGGATCACCAATTCCACCATTGTTGCGCAGAAAGATAGTGCAGCAATACCAGAATGGTGTTACCCAGTGTAAAATAGCAAAGACTTTTAAAGGTACTTTATTGTGACATGAATGATGTTGGAAATTTGCATATTTGTCACAACATATATATCTTATATCATTCAGCTATGTTCGTTTTTGCAAAATAAATTATAAATATATTAAAATTTCATTACAAGTTATGGTAATTTTTTCTCTGTGATACGCCCCTAGAAATCCGAGAATTTCCGCATACGTCATCAGTGACGTGGCAACGGGCAGAAGGCAGTTTTTTTCCCGTTTGTTTGGTGTGGTAACTGCTTGCCATACAGATTCATTGTCTGAAAGATGGCCTCTTTTTTTTTGTGTAACTTGAAAAATGCCGTCACGTTGTAGCGCATTTGGGTG